>JAOVVB010140676.1:0-12055 GCA_028570985.1 Heterobranchus longifilis
ACACACACACACACACACCCACACACACACACACACACACACACACACACACAACCACTTACATACATACAGGAGCTGATTTTCATTCTGCCAGTGTCACTCTGAAATGCCTGGAGATGTTGATCCACAACAAGCAAAAGTTGGGTTTGCTTTACAATAGGCTTGGCTCAATACCCAGAATAATTGCACATTACAGCCTTGGGTAAGAGGTGGAGGGTGTCTTTCATATGAGTTGCGTGAGAGTAATAATGTAAGAAATTCAGTGTGCAAAAATAAATATAAAAAAAAAACCTGTATGTTCTACAATACTGAATGCCATTTGGAAATTGTATTTCTATGTGGTGATATTTCCTACGAATCAATAGCTTAGTGTGTCTGCTGGATAGGATGTGATTATTCATCGTGATGCTTTCAGCTAGCTAAACAAACAGGAGCTATTCTTTACACATTCCGCACCGAACGCTGCTGAGATCAGCACCGCCGTCGCAAGAAACACAGGCATTTCTCATTTACAACAGCCTATGTTTTCTCTTCTCACTTTCACGGCCCAGAGAGCTGCCTAGAGAGGGAGGGAGAGTGTGTGTGTGTGTGTGTATGTGTAATCGTATAACTCTTTCATGGTCCACTTTGCTCTACTTTCAAGCCCCAGGTCACAGCCCAAAGCACACTTGACCACCACCATAACAACTCACAAACACACACAACAATATTTTACACACGAAGCGGCGCATGGACACATCTGTTCTCACCATCTACTCGCTATTTCTTTTTTTCAGCAATGATGGCAGTGTCGATTTGTTGGTCGGTCCAGACTAAAATATTTCAACAGCTATTGGATGGATTGAAAATGTTGTACAGACATTCATGTTCCCCAGAACAGGAATACTACTGACTTTGATGATCCCCTGACTTTCCACTAGCGCCGTCATGAGTTTGTGTTTCAGATTGAAATATCTTGACAACTATTGTTGATTGTTATGATTTGCCATGACCATAGATTGTATAAAAGAAGTGGATGGTTTATGGAGTACTGTTTTGAAGCCTTGAGTTTGGCCTTTTGGCCATCGCCATCTTGTTTTTTTTTTGGAGCCAGAAGTGACCATATTTGGACGAGATGAGAGTGTGGAGCTGGGGACGAGCGAGCGGTGGATCTGACTGAGAACCCGAAAATGGTGCGGTGGTATCGGCTTGTTAATCACAAGGTAGCCTAAAAGATACCCTGATTTATCATCTATTTTACTCTACATGGGAACATAATTTAACAAATGAACACCATGCTGTATTGAAGAAGACTTGAAATTAGCAATTGAGACCACAAACTCATTAGGAAACTGATTACTGAGGTAATAAATCAAGTGAGAAGTAGGGTCATTTTCTCAGACTTCTATAAAAGCTGACCTCTTTTTGCAGACAGTGGAGTCGCCCCCCTTCTGGCCATTAGAAAGAATGCACTTGCACATCAGCTTCACTTTTCAGAGCCGGAAGCTACACCAACTTCTTTTATACAATGTATGGCCATGACATTTTGTAATGTAGTTATTCTGTACAGACATTTAAAGTCTGGTTAATACTCAAATGTGATGTTGTTGAAATGACTAATCATTTTCATTTTAAGTCTGTTATTCATGCTGGACAAACGGTCATGGTCAGTGAGCCAGTTAGTATAATGGTGGTAAACAAGGTAAAAAAAAAAAAAAAATTGCGGACACAATGCAGCAGTGTATCCTGATGAATTTTAGTTAATAGTGTATTTCTGTACTTTTAAATAAAATATTTTCAAAATGTCTTATTGCTTCCTAAGCATATTGTTAAATCCGCTGCCCTTTGCTACCGTCTGTTCACCTGTGGACCGGCAAACTTCTAAACAGAGAAACCAATTTGAGACTTGTGATTCTTCTCTGAGTTTCTAAACACGATGCGGCATAAATCAACATGGCACACAGTGAGGAAAAGCAAAAAGAGCTGGCAAGTTTGACTTCAGGATAATGACAGTAACGGCTCCAATCCTCGGTAACAGAATTGAATCGGCCTATATGGATTTTAATACAAAACAGAATTATGTTCGCTTAAGGTGCACAATGCAGCGCAAGTGCTTCTGGGGCTGAATGAGGTCTCACCCTGTTTATGGTCATTATATTGCAGCCTGCAGGGGCTTTCTGCTTGGTTAAAGGATTACAGACTCGATAGTGAAAAACTAAGAAAGAAAGTAAAAATGTACCAATATATAAGTGCTGACGTAACTGAAGTATGGTTTAAATACATTTCTTTCTCTTCAATTACTTAAGTCCTTTGAATACGTAGTTTAGTATGATCCTGCATAGATTATCTGTAAGAGCCATCTTTTGTCCCGTATGCAGCGAACAAAAGTGTAATAATAAGCACTAATGTACCCTTCATACCATAATTGAATCTTTTCTCCTCATTTCTCGATAGAAACCTTTTTGATAGAAGCCAACTTATACGGCAGAATAAAGACAGGCTGATTATGTGGTGAAAGCCTAATCATTCCATCATTTTTCACCTTCTGTTCCACACCTATGCTTAACTTCCCCTTTCATTTCACCTCTTCTTTCATTTCATTTCCTAATGCCTTCATTCTCCCAGCTTGTCTCCTGACCATTTTCCCCTCGTGCACTCTGTCTTTGGCTTTCTTTCGCTCGCACTCAGACACTCTCACCAAATGACCTTCCTGTCAAGGAGATAGATACCTCTTCATACTTCCACATCTTATACTGCACGCACACGCGTCTACCATTTTGGCAGAATAGTGACAAAATCTTGCCCTCCTCTCAACTTCCCTCCGTATCCTCAGTCCTGCATTCCCCAAACGTCTCTCCCTTAGTAAGAGAGCATTAATTAGATGAATTGTTTCAACACATTTTCTTCCCCTTAAGTTCTGTCTCGCTCTGTTAAACAAACATGCACATACTTCTTCCCTGGCTGAGATTAGACCTTCTTGAGTGTGAACAGAGCATGTCGCTGGAAATCTCAAGAGGGTTGACCGCAAACTCACACACACATACGCACAAAGACACACACACGCAAGTGAACACTCCTCCAGTCACATCCTTGGTAGGGAAAGGCATTAAAATTACATGACAAGCACACCTTGGACCAACCCTACCCACAATCCGTGCTCATGGGATACCCTTTCACATCAAATAGTAAAGCTTTTGACCTCCGTTTGCCCTAGCTGCCTCTGTGTGCACTCACGCACGCGTACACACATGCACACACATGCGCACACATGCGCACACATATATAACGTTGTCCTCTGTGCATACACTGCAGATCCTTCTTCAATCGCACCCTATCTGGCTGAGACTCAAATTCCATTTCACGTCCGGTTTACTATTGATTTTACCCTCGCCACTATTCACCAGCTACACCCCCTGCACCCACACAACCACACACACACTCACACACGCCATCCAATCTGTTTCCTTCCTCGCCTCCCCTTTCATTCTCCCACTCCTGCTCACCCCCCTGCTCCTCTCCTACACTTCTTTCTTGTCCTCTCTACTCATCCATTCCTCCCCATCGTTGCTTTTTAGAGTATCTCAGCTGAATGCAGTGTGTGTGTGTGTGTGTGTGTGTGAGAGCGTGCACAACTATTGATCACAGAAGAGATGAATAATGAAGACATTCCTTAACAAATAATTAGATATGCAAGTTGGCACACACAACCATAATTAAGTATGTGCATCCACATAAGGTGCGCCTACGCACACCCGCATGCTTTCTCTCACTGTCTCTCACACACACACACACACACACACACACACACACACACACACACACACACACAGACACACAGACACAGACACACACTCTTAGCAAAGTCATAAAGTATGCAGAGAAGTGGACTGGCGCCAAAACAAGCCGTTGGGCTTTGAGGCCTCATTTCCATGTTGGAGCCCATTTTAACTAGCAGACTGACTCATCGTTAATAATTAACACTCACAGTGACGCTCAGAAACAAAGCTCTGATATAAACAAGGGAGAATCTCGACTACACAATGTACAGATGCACACAGAGATGAGAAAACGCTGCGAGATGAGGAACTAAGTGAAACACGAGGGGGGGGCTGTTTTTTTTTTCTCCACATTCTTCTTCACCTTTTCAAGGTCTTTGTGCATTTACCTTTCACATTATTCTGCGCCTGTTGCTTCACACACTCTATAAAGAAACAGCTATGCTGTTTACTTGTCACGCTCTGAGGCCTCACCCAATTCCTTTGTCAGTCTTTCACCTTTTTATTCCTTTGCATTCTTTCTCTCCGTACAAAAATGGTTAAGTACTTAATTCTCCCCATTTCTCAATTCCATTTTTTTTCTGTTATTTTTTTCTTTATTAACTCTCACGACAAAGCTGGCAGCTTAAATCTATAAGCGCCCTGTGCCTTTATTTTCTCCCTACACAGTTTCTTCCACTCTCCCTCTTGGCAGCTCAAAGACCGCCTCGCTCCTGTCTCCGTTGTGGACATCCCCAGTGGATGCTGGTTAGACAGGCCTGTCACTACACTGCTGGCCAGAGAGACACACATCAATATATCGCCACTCTGCTGCCCCTACTCATCTGTAGGGGAATACAATGTGGCAGGAGAGCAGGAGGGAAGGTGGGTAGTTGGGTGGGGAGGTGAAAAGGAGAGGAAAGTAAAGAGAAGGGAAAAAAATCGTAGGTGGGGCCTGCCATCTTTCAGTCTGTGCTGTCTGATTTACAAGCCTATTGGATTTTAGACTAACATGAATCACAGCCCCATAGAGGCATTGCTCCCTGACAGAATGACAGAATGAATGAGACACATCACTCCGTGTGTGTGTGTGTGTGTGAGGGGAATGGGAGAGAGATGGGGGTATATTTAAACCTCTTTGAGATCGTACTAAAAGATTTCTGTGGCAACAATGGAGCTTAGTTAGAATCCTCTTGTGTTCACAGGACTGCATGTACTCCTTCTCTGACAAGAACTGGTTCTTAGGAGTCATACCTATTGTGACAGTGTATTGGCTGTAACTATCTGTGCCCACAATTGTCCTGCACACTTCAGGTCCTTTACTTTAGTAAAAATACAAAATACCACACTAAAGAAATACTCCATAACAAGTAAAAGCCTTGCATTCAAAATTTTACTTAAATGAAAATATAGGTTTTATCAGCAATGTCCTGAGTATCAAAAGTAAAAGTACAGTCCCTCTGAGTGTTATTATGTGTTATATCATTAGATTATTATTACTCATTCATTATTATTCAAGCAGCATTTAACCCTTGTTGGTTTAGGTGGAGATTAAGTATTTTATATTTATATTTTCAACGTATAAAACGTATGAAAATAGTAAGAATGTCTGTCATAATTACACAAAAACATCTTCAAAAGTCTTGTTTTGTCCAACCAAACAGTCCAAACCTCAACATTTTTCAGTTTCCTGCAATTTAATACATATGATCACATTTCAGAAGGTAACGCTATGAACAAAAAGAAGAGGTCCCGCACACTGTCCAAGGCTTTGCAATATAGAACTGAATTTATTCAGACAACGTTTCGATCCGTGTGGATCTTCCTCAGGTCTAAAGCGGTAACACCATAAAATGGCATTTTTGCAAGAAAAACGGCTTCCATGATTAGTCGATTAATCGACTAACAAGGAACTACAGAGGAACCAGGAACTATGCCTTTTAGATAAATGTAGTGGAGTAAAAAGTAAAATATTTCCCTCTGAAATGTAGTGTAACAGAGGTATAAAGTGTCCTGAAATGGAAGTACTTAAGTACAAGTGTGTCAAATTTGTACTCAAGTTGTAAATGTCCTTAATTACTTTCCATCGCTGCACTAATTGAAGAATTAGTCAATTCATTCAGTCATATTCATATAAGAGATCAACCACAGCTGTAATGGTGTCATCAAAAAGCAGCAATCTTTGGTTTGTGAGCAGGATTACCTTCTTAGCATTGGTCAGATACGATCTGGCCGCCTCCTTCAAAGCCTTCCACTCCTCCGTCTCCTCCTCCGTCACTTGTCTTCCCTCTCTTTCTTGCTGCTCTTTTGCTTTTTCAAACTGGAGGTAGCACACCCAGCCGGAGAGATACCACACCTGAGAGGCACAGAGAAAAAGAGAGGTGGGTTGGTGGGGGGTGGGGGGAGAGGCCCAGAGATTCAGACAGAGAGAAAGTGTTCTGTGTTGCAGTAAGTGAGCTGTGACAAGGGAAACAGATTTGTAACCCTCACGGAGCACGTCTGCATGAAATCCCACATTCTTCTTTGACAAACGGGTTTCACACATATAACATGGAACCGCACAGACACTCACGCAATCCATCACTCACATAATAACTGTCAGCCTGATCCAATCCAGACATACTGTACTCATTTACAAATGCTGCATGAATGTAAATGCACATGTAGCTTCACGAATAATTCAAACCTGACTCGTGATTCTTACCACCTGTCACTACCAATTTGTTTTTGTATCTTTCTATAGGAAAAAAAAATGTAATTACTTTGTTGAAACATATACAAAAATACAATATAATAAAATGAAGAATAAATCCCCTCAGGCAAATATCGTCTTTGCATTACAAATTACATCATAAACACAGGTCGTGCTTGCTCTTAATTTATTGCTTAATATTCTCTCTATCTAACTGTTTATGATTTTATTCTACACATAATTCTGCCTTGATAGAAATGGCAGAGGAACAGAAGTACCACAGTCCTTGGGCCCATCTCGGAAAGCAGGATTATTGGTCTAACAAACTCGGAATCGACTCTATTTTTTTTGGTTCCACATTGGTGGCTCATTTTTCAGGGAGGTACATCACCATGGTAACTTCAGCTCTACACCATACCTGCTCCGGAGCAGGTTATGTTCAGGGCATTAAATGAAAACATGCAAAAAAAACACTTCCCTCCTCAGGAATCAACTCTCTGGAAAAAACAAAAAACAAAACAATATTTTAAAAGACAATGCTATAAAAGCATCCACACAGTTGAGTCTGTGCAATATTCATTTACTGGGTCTTTGAATGAGACTTTCTTCAGCTATCATGTACGTTGCCACATATTCACAAGACCAATGCTATCATCTTATTTTAAATACAGAGCCTTAGATCCATCAATGTGGCAGATTATTTTCAAAAGCCTCATTTATGCCAACAGCTGGGATAATTTGGGCCAGCAGAGAATAATCAGATCAATCACTGGGAGAACAATATAATGTCAGGAATTACAGATCATTATCTTGTGTGAGGTTAGGGCTGGATGACATGGACAAAATCTTCTATCTTGATATAGGTAATTTCATATCACAATAATGATATATAGCATGATATAGCATGATATAGTATGCTATATCATGATATAGCATGTTTTCTGGTAATTGAATAAATACTGTGTGAAATAACCACATGGCAAAACCTATTTTAGTATAATTATGTTTGAATTAAATACTTGGCAAATGAAAAGTAGAGTATTTTCTCATTTAATTTAACTTTAGTGCAAAATGAACAGTTTTCGAAATTTGAGTTAGTATGTGCTTGTTATTATCAATTTAGACAACCTAACTGTGTATCACGACATTTCGATGTATTTCATCACAATATGATTCCATGGAAAGACGATACATGAATTGTCGCCCAGCCCTAGGTTAGCTGTCTTTCATTACAACACACTGCTCTATTTGCCAAAATTATTAAATTTCATTCGTAACAACTCTTAGCACGATTCTGACACCAGATGTGTGAGCAGCACTCAATTCAAGAGCGCACCACGTAGAGTTTAGGTGTTAAGGATCTCTTAACTGGCTGATTGACCTTAACTTGGCACCTTATGCAAATATATAAAACAAATTAAAACAAAAACTAGCACATCATTTTTAAATAATCATATTGCTCCACAGAGTTCAAACAGTGATTAGAGGCATATTTTTTAAGTTAGTTTGCTGAAACACGCTAAAATGATCTTGCTTTTTCTTTTCCAAAATCACAATTTTTTTTCTCCCACATAATTACATACACTGTGCTATGCTTGCTCTTCCACCTCTAAACACAATCACGTCCAACTCTCAGTGAACTTGGAGGTGTGTGTGTGCCTCTCATCTAAGGCTAAAGATCACCCACCCACTGTTCTTCAAGCACCAAGACACAGATATTCACTTTATTCATTATTCATTGAGGGCAGAGGCAGTAGGGACCTGACACCTCTGCCAAATCAACCATTTAGCTAACAAACACATAAGGCATACCACACTGAATTCAGAATTGCCGCTAAGCATGCTGAGTGGGAGGCTACCCCCCCGTCCTGCAGCCATACTTACCAGAACAGCAGCACTGGATAAAATAAACCAGCAGTATGACATTTATATCACGGAAACATTTTCTGTGAATGCAGAACCTAGAAAAAAAAAATATTGTCCATACATGTGTATTCAGGAGATAAAGAGTAAAATATGGTCGCTTAAATTCAAAATTTTAACTTTTCTACAAATAAGAACCACTGTGTGTCTTCAAAACAACTAGAACAAGGCCAGAAAATTTGTTACAGATGGTCCACTGAGAAATATTTGCGTATGTTGTAAAGACGGCTCGTGCATCCGCACACTCAAAATTAAATCATGAGAAAGTTAGCTAATTAAGAACTTTAGAGAATCCACTCTACCCTACCACAACCCCAGACAGAAGCACACATAATAAAATAAACGCTGCGTCTGTCAATCAAATCACTGAGACTATTGTCATTTCAAAGTGAAGGCACATCTTAGTTCCCATATGGTGCTGCTGCTGAAGGAAGAACAAAAGCATCATGAATCAACGGAATACCTTTGAAACAAGATTTGCAAGGAACTAGCTCAGTTGTTTGTGCAGACTTAACATTTTATAAGTAAGGCTCCAACTTTGAGATACGCGAGAGCAAGAAGACGGAGGCGAGAGCCAACAACTTATCTACTGCACTTAAGAGAGGAAATAAGAAAGGGAGTAAGACAAAGAAGGGGAGAGAGAGGGGGAGAGAAGGAGAGAGAGTAGTCGAATGTGTCTGTCATACACTTCTGACATCACTAATGTGACTCCAGCAACAACACAACTGTGGTAGGATCTGACAAAAACACTTTCTGACCATTAGAACTGGCGACTGTGTGCATGTGTGATTGGTCGCTCAAATCGAGTGTCACAGCTGTATGTCTCTGGAGCGAGTTTAAAAGTTCAGCCCCCCGATGACTGCTCTCAATCTGTCAGCTGACGGGGTGTGTGTGGGAGGCAGAGCCTGAGGGGGAGTGTGTGTGTGTGTGTGTGGGGGGGGGGGGGGAGAGAGAGAGAGAGAGAGAGAGAGAGACTGCCGTGCTCTTCTATCTGACACTAAGTGGCACACCTTCACTCCATCTGGGGATTTGGAGCACACTGACAGCACACACTTCCTACTAAAGCGCAGAAAATACTGCCATTTACGTCACTCTCTAATAAGCAAGTTCTCAGTCGGTGTGTGTGAGCACGCACATGTTGAATGCAAGTAATGCAAAAGTGTGGGTGTTTAGACACCTCTTTGTGCACCCACACACACACACAAACAGTGGCTCAGCAAGAGGCTACGTGCGCAAGGCTTTCTCCTTCACACTGGGATGATAAAAGTTTTGCCTACAAGTTGGTCTGATCCAGCAGTGGCTACTGTACAATAAGACAAATAGATATAAGAATAACTTACTGACATTCTGCTGGTATTCTGTGCAAATATATTCATTTATGTTCTTGTATTTTACAACTACAATTGTACACATCATGTGTGTTTTACAATTACAGGTGCAAAGGTGTATATAGTGCTATAGCGTCTGCAGCCCTACATCAGCAGCAGGTCTCTGAGGTCCCCTGGTCAGGGTTTGCTGGTTGTGCCTCGCTCCAGGCTCAAAATAAAAGGAGACTGTGCTTTTCAGGTTGTAGCTCCGAAATGTTGGCACTCACTCCCATTGGACTCAAGATCTGTGGACACTTTTAAAAAGCAGCTCAAAACCCATTTGTTTAGACTTGCTTTTACCTCGTTTTTTTAGTGTCTTTTATGTTTTCAGCTTGATGCCTGTACTTCCTGTCTGTTTTGCCTTGCAATTTACTTGCTATTGCTGCCTTTTATTATTATTAAACTTATTATATAGCTATTTTATTTTATTTGTATTACTTGTATTACTATCTGTTTCATAGTTTGTTACTCAGTCACCTTTTTCCTTTGCTTCTCTAACACTTGAGCTACTGTAACGTGAATTTCCCTGGTGTGGGATCAATAAAGTATATCTTATCTTATAATACCGAGACTGCCTGCAAGGGGACAAGTAAAAAAAAAACATCACTTAATCATGTGCCTCGACAAATAACACACACAATGCACACACATCCCCCAGAACACAGAGTTTGTTCAAAAATCATCTATCAGTCGGGACAGACTAGCCTGATAATATCGGACTTAAATAAAGCATTTTAGTTTTTAGTACTTCATTCATTCAGCCTGACATTGTGTTCATGTTTTCTTGTTGGATGGAATATTTTGTTTTCTTTTGCTCTGGTCAATCAGTAAGGGCAAACTGATGAAGCTATGGTAGCGTTTGAGCTATGAGTTACAACTTACAGCTGCATCAACCTCAGTCATACTTTCATCCGCACATTCGTTTCCTGTTGCCATTTTTCATGGATGTAGCTATGTAGGAAGTTGCTCCCATTCTTAATCCTCAATCTCTACAAAGCGCCGATTGGTCGATTGTTTCTACAACCATGTGCACGACACCAGACAAACTGGTACTGCCTTTTTTTTTTTTTAAATATGATTTTATTTGGGCATTTTTCCTTTATTAGACAATGAAAGACAGACAGGAAAGGCAGTGGGGAGAGAGGGGATGACATGCAGCAAAGAGCCCATGGGCCGGACTGTGCTCTAGCCACTGAGCTACCAGGGTGCCCCAACACCACCTGGTATTGTTGAACAAACCAGAGATGTGGGCTGCGATTCAGAGGACTGGAACCAAGCTAGAAACAGCTAGATACTGGAAATACACCAGTTAAAGCAAACCACCCAAAACTAAAAAAAAAAAAAAAAAAAAAGATGAAATCTTGATTACCGTCACATTTTCAGAGGCACAAAACTTCTCTGCGTTTTGACACCCAGTAATGAAAAATACAAAATAAAAACATGAATTCAAGCTGACCACCACATTTAAAATGATTTTTTTTACTAGACAAAAACAGCCATCACTTCATTGCTTACCTGGACGACTTCATCATCCTCCTCCAGAAGACCCTCCAACACATCTACCGCCATCTAATGCAGAGAGAGAGAGAGAAAAAAATAAGTAGATTTGAATTTATCTTTAACACCATCAGAGAAATCACACAAGAAAATAACTTTTTCATCAAATTTACATCAAATTCAAGGACTTTTAAAAGATAATCCAGGCCCAATTCCCTCAAATTGGAGGACCCAACACAGCAGTTTGAGACCTGGATCAAGGTTAATTACTCTTATAACAATCTGGATTTTTAAAATGACAGCTAGCAGGCTGGTGCATGAAACAATGACATGACTGCGGGAGAAAAACATGCAGAATGAAGCATATTTACTAATGTTAAGTAAAAAAAAAAAAAAAAAAAAAAAAAAAAATATATATATATATATATATATATATATATAAGACCGTCACTTTCTATTCTTGCACAAAATAAATTCATGCACTTTCAATGACCAATGTCTATTTATGTCTATTTTAAATGTCTATTCCAGGTCTATTTGTAAGGCCTTAATTTTTTCCTCTCAAATTCACAAACTCTCAAGGATTTCGAGGACCCGGGAGCCATGGTTTAACAAATTCATCAGTACACTCGTAGATACAGACTTGATCCATAGACAATGACAGAAAGCAGGTTGTTGTTGCACACAGTGTTGTGCATCTCCCAGGCAGTTCGATCAATCAGAGTGATCAGAGGGTCTGATAAGCGTCTATGAGGTCGGCGTCCCATACACAACATCGTCGATACCAACAAGACAACAGACATGGCCGTCGATAGACACACTCACCAGTGCTTATCGCACAG
>JAOVVB010140707.1:0-12055 GCA_028570985.1 Heterobranchus longifilis
ATATTATACTGATAATCAACGAAATATGCTTAAAACACACTGGAATCACTTTACCTTTTACCTTGCGACTTTTTTCTCGAAACATTGTGACTTTTTTCTTGAAACATTGCGACTTTTTTCTCTAAACATTGCCACTTTTTTCTCGACACATTGCCACTTTTTTCTCAAAACATTACGACTTTTTTCTCGACACATTGCGACTTTTTTCCTCAAAACATGACTTTAAAAAACAGCAGGAAATTTGCATGCGGGCAGAGAATCAAAGCTCTTTTTCATAAACCATTGCTAATCTCAGTTTTTAGACGTCTTTATATGAAGCATGAGATGATCTTACCCAGGAGGGCAGCCGGTGTAAAGGAGGTGTCGGGGGAGCTGAGCTGTCAGGGCTGATCTCTGTACCAGGTTCTGGTGAGATCTGCAAGGATGGAAACGTCGGCGCAGCTTGTGAGCTCGGGACGATCTGAGGAGGCGTGTCCCTGCCCGTCTCCATGCCAACCTCGTGCTCCTGGTCGAGGTCGGTCTCCTGCGGCCGGAGGGGGCGCAGCATGCTGAGAGCGTTGCGCGTCTGTCCGTGCGCTGCCTCGGTGCTGATCGGCGGCTGGCTCAGGTGTTTCTTGGCCAGAGCCACGTTCATCAACCCGAACCCCGCCGGGGTCCGCAGCCGGGGCTGCTTGGGCGAGGCGGGGTTGTCCCTCGGGTCCTGGGGTGGGTTGGGTCGTTTAGGGGTGAGGGCCGGCGTGAGGATGGGGCTTGGGGTGTTGGGTTCGCTGGAAGAGGACGAGGAGTCGAGTCTCTGCGACTGGAAACGTTTGTTGAGCTCCTCGGAGGTGCAGTCCTCGAGCTTGGCCCCGCGTGCCTCCTCGTCATCGTCCTTACACCCTCCCAGCGTCCCGTCCGACGCCCCCAGCAGGCTGAAGCCGGGCCGCTCCGCCCGCTGCATGTCATCGTCAAACAGAGAGCTGCTGTCGTCCGACGCCGTCAGGTAGGTCTCGCTGCCGGGCCGGCTGAACTCCAGAGCGCACGCCGCTCCTCCCTCCCCCTCTGACGCGGCGCTGGAGAGCACGGAGGAGACGCCACGAGACTCGGGTCCTCGTGCGTTCTCAGCCAGGCTTTCAGAGGCGCTGTCGTCCTCCAGAGGATTACCCAGAAGCCCACTCTGGTCCGGTCTCTGGACTTCACCGTTTGTCCCCGAGGAGGCTGTCTGCTTACTACTCTTCTCTGTCAAAGCGTGAGAATGAGAATGATATGAGAAGCTATACTTACCTGCTCCCAGTAATAGATTAACATTTGCAGATATGCTAATTAAATTAAGTAAAATTAACAACTTTTCTGAAAAACATATAGTCTGAGCTATATTTACACCAATTCTCAAAGAGAAAGGGTCAATAATCATCAGTTTAAAGTATAATGTTTTATTCTGTTCTATATAAAGCTTCTAATTGTGTGTTTTGGCATAAATCGTTCTAAGTGATAACACACAGAAAGCTACAGGGCTGCACAATTAATCAAAATTGTATCGAAATCGCAATATGGACTTGTGCAATATTTCTTAAAGGCAAAACGTGTGAAAATATAATTCTGAATGAAGTATTGTGGTGATGCAGAGATGTCCCAGCCTATTCTGACTTAAGAAAAAAGGTTTTGTTTGCTACAGAAAAATCTTTTTTTTTAAATAGATTTTTCCATGAAAATGGGAATAATGATGCAAATATCATCATTCCCTCCAATATCGCGACTCATATCACAATTGCAATATCAGTCAAAATAATTACAGTTAGATTTTCCTCATATCGTGCAGCCAGAAAGCTAACACAGCTGCAATGCTGTCACATATTTCCTAACACTAGGGGTGAATACTTTGATAAAAAAGTCACTATGAGAATTATTTCCCTCAGATGGTACCGGTGGCCCAAATTTGGTGTCCTGGCTCACAGACTAATACAGTTAGTGGCGAAACAGTCTGGTAGTGAAAACCTTTGCCAGCACCATGGATATGACCTAATACTTAAAAAGATCTTCTGAGTCACTTTCCATTTTCCACTATGAAAACATGCCTTTCTGTGTCCCAGCGTCACATTTCACACAGAATCTGTTTCCAGCAGGGATGGGACCGACCTGATCCAGTATCGGTATCGGGGACCGATACTGGCGTATTTCATCAGATATCGGACTCACATGGCCGATCAAAAATTACTTCTAGGGCTTTTATTGTGAAAGCTAAGATCGGATGTAGTAGTGCTGTAGTAATCTCTGAGGACTCACCAGTTTGGTCTTTGCCCTCCGTCTCTCCCTGGGTGCTGAGGGTCCTCTGGCAGGGTGCTGGTCCCGTCAGGACCTGGGGGCTCTTTCCCCTCACCTGGAAACAGCCGAACGTCAGGCTGCTGAGACGCTGGGCCTCCCCCGGTCTGCACAGGACTCCTCGTCCTCCAGCACACTTCTGCTCAAAGGCTGCACACACACACGCAGACGTGTTTCAACAGCATTAATGTGCACATGTGTGTTTTCACATAAAAGCATATTTGAAAAGGACATAAAAGGCTCTTACCCTGCACTTGTTTCTGTAACTCCACAATCTGAGCCTCCTGCTGTTTGTTGGTTTCTCTTAAAGCTGCGTTCTCCACCTCAAACTGAAGAAGAAATAGGTTTCAAAATAAAAGCCCCTCTTGGAGCAGGGAATTATCGAAGGGAATGAGATACTGGTGATCCTAACTCCCCATCCAGCTTACAGTTTGTCACTTTTCCATCCATATGAATCAGTTTGTGCAACTTTATATCTAATGCCAATAATTATTTACCTCTGACAACTTTAGCATCACCCATTCCTTGATCTTAGCAGCTTTCTCCTCCACTGTTTTAGCGTCCTGAAGTCGGATCTGTTTCTGGTGAAAGAGGACAAGTTTTAAAGGATGTACAAACATCAGTGCAGCAGTTCTCTATGGAAGCCCATTTCCACAAATGTGATGAAAAAAAATAAGATCCTGTAAGTCATTATAATGAGAATTTTTATCTCGAAATAATGACTTGGTATCTCAAAATCTTCCCTTCATTTTTCCTTCTTGGTGTTGCGGCACTCCCTCCACATGGTGGCGCCCTCGGCGACCGCCTGTACTCAGGGCCGGCCTCGTCTACATTTGCTGCTTTGATGAAATTCTTCATGTGTGCGTGTTTTACCTGCTCCTCCAGCTGCTGCTCCAGCTGCACGATGACGTCCTCCTTCTCCTGCACCAACGCCTGCAGCTCCTGGCACCGCTGGAACAAACGCACCTCTGAGTCTCCGGACGGACTGTCTGGAGCTTTCAGCTTCTCCTCCATCCACTGCACCTGAAATCACACACACACGCACACACACACACACACACACACACACACACACTGTATATACACATACACACACTGAAAGTACAGGTAAACACACTTTTATTTGGATCCTTACCTGCTGGTGAGCAGTGAAGGCTCGTTTTTCTGCATCGATCACCTGCGTCTCCAGTTGTTGAATCTGGGAAAGAAGAGCACAATATTTGATTTCATTTTATCAAACCTTATTTGAATTTGCCCTATTTTCTTATGAACATTTTGTAAAATGTATTCTCAGAATATCTTATTACTCTTGTCGCTTAATAATAAATATTGCATCTTATACACAAACTACTATGGCTGCACAATATGAGGAAAATATGCGATGTGCGATAACGTTGTTGAATACTGCGATAACGATATTACTGGCGATAAATAAACATATCAGTTCTGCCTTTCTGCTGCTATAACATTGACAAATTAAAATTAATTTTAAAAAACTGAAAGGAAGTTATTTCTGACATTTTATTGAACAAAATGAACTGAACACAAAAGGCACCATTTAAAAAAGAATGATAGTTACATTTTAAAGAGCAGTTTTCTCCTAAAAAAAATGTGTCTTTCACGATGTGTTTATTGCAAAAGTTGATATTGCGATGACGATAAAAAAACGATACATTGTGCAGCCCTACAAACTACACAGTAAGGCTCGCGTCACCTGCACCATCCGATCTGAAATTAGTCGTTTATTTCCCCTCAGCTTCACCTCGGAGGTGAAACATAAACTCCACTCGAGTCCCGAGCCAAACACAACAGCACCAAATAAAGACAAAGAAAGTTCTGCAGTGAGAGCGCAGCTCGAGATAACGCTGCTGAAAGAGCAGATGCTTTGCAGCTGGTCTTTGGGCATTTATGACTCAAAAAGAATGTTTAGAATCACAATTGTTCGCAGATGGATCTTACATCTACATTTACATATTAGGCATTTATCAACAATATGAAATCTCTATCTAATTGCTTTAATTTGTAGCACAATCTACTGATATCTTCTACAACCTCATATAATGGTGCAGGTCATCCATAGCTTGCATTTCTACTGATGCTCAAGTAATGTTTGTGCTGTCCAAATTCAGATTTAGATTTGTGGTATTTTATAATTGTTAGACAACAATTTAAAGGTGACATATTCTGCGCATTTTCAGGTACATACATGTATTTTGGGTTTCTACTAGAACATATTTACATGATTTAATGTTCAAAAAAATATATTTTTCTCATTCTGTCTGTCTGAATATACCTGTATTCACTCTCTGTCTGAAACGATCAGTTTTAGCGCCTGTCTCTTTAAGCTCCCGAAAAACTCCAGTCTGCTCTGATTGGTCAGTGTTTCCGGGTCTTCCACATCTGCATGCTTGACGTCTCAGCACTGTTACTGCAGCCAGGGAATGATTGTAAGGGAGTATAGTGGCAGTTTCTACTTATCTATAGTGTAGTTGTGACATCACAACCTCACAGAAGTCCTGACGGCTCGTTTTAAAGACAGTTTCTGAAGTCTGTGTGCATTCCTCTGTGGATTGAATGTTTTGATACTTTCACAGTATTTAGATGGCACATAGACCTGTTTTATTACCAAAAAATATATATATATTTACAATATGGGACCTTTAATGTTATCAATTATGCTTTAACAGAAAACTCTTGTGATTGATTAGCATGCTTGCAGTGGTATTTCTCTAATTTAAGACCTCTTGTGTCACTCTACGCTGTAACATGTTGAAAGATATACTTTAACACAATAATTCCGCTGACTATCTTTCTGAAAATTACAGAAACCTTTGGCTCTGTTTCTGCGAGAAGGCTGCTGCCCTAAAAAGCCCTCTATAACTATAAAATGCAATAACTATAGCACTAACTATAAAATGCAGCGCAGACTCTGTTGCCAAGAAGAAGCTGCCAATTCTTTTTGGCAATGGGTTCGTTTGTTTACAACACCAACACTTATGTCTCAGAATTGACGAGGCAGTTTTATTTCTGCAGAGGTGCTGCACATAGCACCTTTAACCAGTTACATAATGATGATGAGGTGTCACATCTATAAAGGTACAAACCAGCTCTTTGTGTACTAAGATCAGTGCAGAGCATGTGGAACCTGGTAGGAGTGTGTTAAAACTGCAGCTACACCAAAGGTCACACAGCCGGGATACACACACACACACACACACACACACACACACACACATGCCAGCGTACCCGCCAGACGTGCACACGCACAAGGATGAAAACCCCCCTGAAGGAATCGAGGAGAGAGATGACTTTATGAGCAACATTCCTCTGAAATTCCTCGGCTCAAAGTGGCGGAAGCAGCAGAGAAACCAGTGTCTTCTGAGGAGACTCTCGGTGGCTTCGTGAGGGAAAATATGCGGGAATGTCGATGGAAATTCTCTGCGTAGCAACTCTGTAACCACCGTGGTTAGAATATTTTGCTACATGTGCACATATACACGTACAAATTAGACTAGATTAGAGGGAACTTTTAACAATCCCTGTGGGGAAATTGGGCTGACACACCAGAGAACGGGAGGTAGCTGAGAATAACACAGAAGATAATGAAGGAAGTCATTTATTGTAGAGTAAATATATTTAGATACGGCAAACAAAGCTTCACATTCTTCAGTGACACTCACAGGTTCAAGAAAATATAGTTCAGCAATCACAAGCTGTTTTCAAAAACAACTGTCGTCATATTTACATTCATTGTAGCCATTGTGACGGGAGCAAAGTATAAGGGCACGGTCACATTATTATATTCAGCCACCTGTATAAAACAGCTAATTTTAATCCTTGTTTCATGATCATACCGACCAAAGTATGATGGAAAACCAGGGACGACCTGGCCTAAAATTGTTTTATATTATGTCACATTTTTTCAGTACTTCCCTGCAGTACACAACAATAATACCTGATTATATAATAAATTATATCAACGTGATCTGGACCTGAATAAGAATTAAGAAAATGGATGGATTAACTAATTAAAAATCACAAAAAAATCAAAAGTCTTCTGCTAAAATCAACATTTGCCCCTTAGGAGGCGATGAGCTTTCTCAGACTTTTTAAAACCTTCTAAGGCCGTTTTTGAGGAGGATGAATTCAACGCTTTTTAAGACTTTTCAAAACCTGCACATACCCGACATTAATAATATTAAATCCATCCAAATTCCTGCGTGTAACTCAGTTTTCTTAGTATATTGTGACTTAGTAGAAAATGACTTACAGCCAACACACAAATGTCATATGTACTGTGATGTTGCCAACTACTTTGTGTCCACAGTGGTTCTGCTGAACACATGGTAGGAATCAACAAATTAGCACTGAAATTAAAGCAGCTGCTGTTCTGTTCCATAACCAAACTAAACCAAACTGTGTATAAACTATAAGAGCGTCGACTGTATTTAGCTGCAGCCGGTGGAGACTGGCATGGCCGTGCTCCAGCTTTCCCCCCGCTTGTAAAACTCCCAGAGACCAGAAGAAGAAGAAGAAGAAGAAGAAGAAGTGGACCCAGCTCGGTCCAAAAGCAGCCACACCCTGCCGGAGCCACGCAGTGTTTCCACTGCACACCGCTCTCTGGACGCCACCACTGTTCCACTTTGTCATTTCAGTGTGATTTTGGAGAATCTGTTACTGTATGTCCACACTTCCTGGAAATGATACATCTGTGGGCGTTTACATGCCAGTGGGACCTGTGGTAGCGCCACATCTGGTTTTGGAGACATTGTGACTAAATTTAACCTTTTGTGCTGATAGAAACTGCACTGGTGACAAATATGACAATAACATATGCCGTGCTGTGACTGTATTGGTTGACGCGACTCGCTTTTTCTGGTACTAGTACTTTTCTCTTTTTGTTTTCTCCACAGCAGATAGTAACCCCTCAGAGAAGGTGGGATTTTCAGCTGATCGCCATAGCGACGCCACGTAAAAATGCCATTACAGTCTATCCTATCCTGGAAAGACCACATACACAATGCTGTCATTCGTTTAATGTGTTTTTTCTCATTTTAATCGCTGAAAATTATTAGTTTGTTCATTTAAACTAAACTTTATATGTATGGTTGAACCTTTTTTTTTTTTTCATTTCGATACAATATAAAGTGGCAGCGGGACCAGAGCGGGACATCAAATTAAAATGTTTAATTTCAGACAACCTAAAATAATCCAACCTTCAAAAAATGGTTGAATGAAGTTAAACATTTTAGGTTAAACTGACTGTAATATTCAAATTTAAATCAATAAAGACAACTATTTATTTATTTATTTTTTAAATTTAGGACAACTTAAAATAATTAGGTTTGCTCAACATTCACTCAATAGTTTGCATGGAGTTAAAAAATACAGGTTTAACTGACTATAATATATTACACTGAGTCAATGTCAAATAGCTTGTATGATCGATTACTTCAATTTTTTTAAGTTCATCCAATGTTTTATTTTTTTCAGTGTGTAGTGCAGAACCTGTTTAGGCAACAAAACTACTTCAGGAAAAGATCCTGGTCTGGGGTAAAATAAGTTTGTTACGTATCTTGCGTTGCGTGGTGTTAGTTAAGAATGTAAGTTACGTAACAAAAGTTAAAATAAGTCAACGTTGACTTTTGGTTTCACGCCGGACACTATCAGTGTTCTCCTGGGTGAAAGTCCTGTGTTTGTTTGATCCATCCATCCCCCCCCAAACCTTTTCCCTACACGGACTTTGTCGCTCTTTATACTACTTCACCTGACCTCCTCCCTCCTGAGAGGCAGCCCTGCATGTCCTGGCTCACGATTACGTGGGTTATATACAAATTATAGTGCATTACTTTTGCACATGACATGGCACTATAGTTTATTTTTAATCAATCCTACATACACGATCACTACAGCACCAAACACATAGTAATCCACAGCAGAAAACAGCCAAAAATACTCACTCCTGAACCATTTAACAAAATGAAACGACACATTTGTGACTAATTTTTAAAGATCTACATCTTCAGTAAGAACAGCAGACAGAGATGGGATCATGGGATTTGTTGACAGTAAATTAATTAAATAACACAAGCCTCATCCTTTGCATTAGAAACAATGTAAAGTTTCCACTCACTGCGGCCAGCCTTCAAATGTCGACACAGTGAACAGAGCCAGCATGCCCATCAGCACATTGTCAAAGTTGAAATCACTGTTTTCCCAAATCCTCTCTTTCAGCATGGGGTGGTTCATGTCCCCGTCTTTATAGACCACAAACGTTCCCCTGAAATCAAACACATTTAATGACACGATACGTTAAGAGACTGTCAGGTGCTGCATGTTCATGTTGTGCAGAGAAATGAGGAAACTGACCTGCACTCCACAGGAGTGTGTTTGGCTTCATCTGTACAGCTGTAGAATCGACCCTGTGACATTAAACACGGGAAAGTTAAAACCGTTAAAAACACCCCTGTGAGTTAGATAAAATACAAGGACATAGTACATGTACACATGTACAACCACAGGGACTGAACGATCATTTTTCTTTACGACCTTTTCTATAGAAATGTGATATGAGCTGTTTTTGTGATATGGTGTGATCTGTTTGCTAGATATTTTTTTATTTGTCGATGTTTTTCTATATGTATTTCCACTTTTGTCTTTTCCATATTCTTGTTGTATTGGTCATTGTAATCCGGTCTCTTCCACCCCCCTCCACAGGTGGGGATGATTGTATGTAATATAAAAAGAGGCGTGTACTACTGCTAGTACTTTTTACTATGCTCTGATGAAGGCTTTGGCCGAAACACGTCAGCCTGATGCAGAATAAAAAAATGCATATCTGAGCCCAGTCTTGCAAAACTTTTCTTTTTTTTGGAGTGCTGCGATCTCCATCTTTTTTCTTTTTTTTTTTGCATATATACACTTTATTAGGTACTTTATGTACACCTGTACAATCTAATGCAGTCCAGTACAACAGCTTTAACCTAAAATCTGTCTTTATACATTTATAATGTTCAGTTTTTGATGACATTGTTGGTTGCAAAATTAATATTATAGAAATGTACCGTTATAGGCATTGTAAAAATAGACTTCATGGCAGAACAGTTGTTTTGGATTGCATTAGACTGTACAGGTGTACCTAATAAAGTGGCCACTGTGTGTAGAAAGCGTGTACCTTGAAGAGCTGCACTCCAATACACGCAAACATGAACTGAAGGAGCGTTGTGACAATTAAGATGTTGCCGATGGTGCGGATCGCCACGAACACACACTGCACCACATTCTGTGAACATACGAGCAAAAAAAGGACACGTTAGCAACAAACTATACTTTATATACACTAAATCAGGGCTTCCAAACTTTTTCAGCTCTAGATCCAAAAGATAAATCTGGTGTCTCCCCAGGACCCAAACTTACAAAAATACATCATGAATAAACTGCTGATAACCATGAATTAAAAATGTATATAAAATGTATTTATTTCATTATAAAAGTAGCAATAATCACATTTAAAAAGAGGATGTTATCATTCAAAAACGAAAAATCCCCACTCTCACTTGATACTCACTTGAGAATAAAATAAATGTTTCTCTGCCAGTTGATGATCCAATAAAAACGGGACCATGACCCTGAGATTTTGGGTTCCTATCCTTTGGGAAAGACTGCAGTAAACATATACACTAAACTTTAAGATCTGCTTTTTTTTGCTTGTTTTTAGGCCAGTCTAAAGCAGTCTAAGCCTAAGTCCCATCTTAACTTATTCCTAACACCCTCTTACTGCTTTTAATCTGTTGTTGGCTTTATTCTATTTCTCTTAACTTCCTGTTTTATTACTTTGACTTTGACTTGATCATGTTAGTTGTTTAAGTTTTAATTTTTAGTCTTTCTTTCTACTTGTTAGTCATGCCGTCTCTTTATCATTGTTTTATTCTATTACTATATTATTATATTATATTATATTATTCTATATTGTATTATTGTCTTTTATGACTATTATTATTATTATTATTACAATTGATTGTATTTATTCTCATTATTTTTATGTTTTTTATTTTTTATATTTTTATATTTACATATATATATATATATTTTTTTTTTAATTTATTTTATTTGCTCATTAATGTGGATGAATATGTGCATAAATATGTCATGTATGTTTGTCACTGTGATACTGGATATGTGTGAGTATGCATACACACATCTTTTTTGTTTTTATAAAATGTTAAAAACTCAATACACATATTGTTGAAAAGAAAAGAAAAAGTATTTTATGCACCTTCTATTTCTTTATCCTTGTACACCTGAAACAAGGCAGATCTGCCTCGACTGGAAAACACTTTGGGTCAACTGTTGTTTTTAAATGTTCTATATAAATCAAACTCACTTGACTTAAATAAACTTGAAATAAAAAGCAAATATACACCAAGAATAGCAACACTTGTGCAATGCAATACAATAACTCTGCAATACTTCATGTATAATTTGAATATAACAACAAAGAAAGGAGGTGTGTACCTTCAGTCCTTTGGCTCTGTTAATGGCTCGCAGAGGTCTGAGCACTCGCAGCACTCGGAGAATCTTCACCACAGAGATCGCACTTGAACTGAGAGCAACAATGCAAAAATATTTAGAGTCAAGAAAACTGGAAAAAAAAAGGTAAATAATAGAGCAGACTGAGCTGGGAAATATAAAGTATAAAACTACACAGTGAAAGTGAAATAACTCCTGGGTGTTCCCCTCAAACGTTGACACTTTAATGAGACACCACAGCTTCTACACACTACAGATACACAACAGTGACTCCTATATTGATTTTTCTGTCAGAATACAACTGCGTGCAGTTCCACTCACTGTAAAAAGAAAGATGTGAGCGACACGCTGACCACCAGCAGGTCAAGAAGGTTGAAAGCGTTTCTGCAGAAGGAGCCGGTGTGCAGAAAAGCTCCGTAGACGGTCATCTAGACACAAAGTTCAATGTTGTAGACGTTAACGTTCATGTGTTTTTGAATTACACCACATTTTAGCACATAGCAGTTGTTAACCCGTTACCTTCAGTACGATCTCCACTGTGAAAACTGAAGTGAAAACATAATCGGCATAACCGAGCACCTGAGGATGAGAGAAACTAATGTCAGTATTCAGTCTCGTTTGTTGTGAATAATGAGGAGACGGACGTGAAGCGCTGATGTGGTCACTCTTACTATGTTCCTGAATGAGTGAGATTTGATTGGATCCTCAGCAGCCAGTGAAATACTACTGAGGATGATGAAGATGAGGATGAAGTTGGTGAAGTAGGGGTGATGGATGAGGTTGTGGCAGGCGACTCGCAAACTGAGAATGGGAAGAAAATTACAAAGAAAAGTGGATTATTTTAGCAATGTTTTGGTCTTAAAGCATAGACTACCACATGTTCTTAAAGGGATAGTTTGGATTTTTTTTTAAGTGGGGTTGCATGAGGTCCATAGTCAGTGTATTACTGACAGTAGATGGAGGTCGGCACACCGCCAGTTTGGAGAAGCAGACAGGAGTCCTGACGCAGAAACTAAGTGATGTACTGCTGTGGACGGGGACACACAGCAAAATGTATTTTAGCCACCTAAAAAAAACAATATCTGTTTAAATGTACGCTATATTTATAATATTTTCAGTGCTTTACCTTGCCGTCAGACAGCCCTTTATGACAGAAAACTGAAGCTGTTTTATCGCTCTCCTCAAAGCCACCAGACTTCATTGACAAAAACAGTAATTTTACTTTGCA
>JAOVVB010140718.1:0-12055 GCA_028570985.1 Heterobranchus longifilis
ATTTTATTGACCAAGCGATTTGTCGAGAAAATAATCCGCAAATTAATCGATAATGAAAATAATCGTTAGTTGAAGCCCTAACTAAGTCTGATGTGATGTTGTATTTATGTAAATAAATTAGAATGTATTCAGTAATATGTAATTAGGCATTAGTGATGATGTAACATTAATATCTACGCCAATAAAGGCTATTTGATCAAGAACAAAGAAACAGGGTAGAAGGGTAGCAGAGAATGTGAACAAGAGAAGAAAAAAAAGTGAAGGTGTAGTGTAAGAAAAAAGGAACAAAAAGACAGAGAGGACAGGGATAAACCAAAAGACAAGGACAGAGGAAAAAACAGTGAGGGTAGAGGTACAGATTAGGAGAGAAAGATAAAAAAGGAGTGAGCACGGAGAGGCAGAAAGGACAACAATAAACAGAGAGATGAAACATGAGAGGAGCGGGGGTTAAAGAGAAGCAAGGAGACAGAAACTGTAAAGGACAGTGATAAACCAGAAAGGAGGAAGAGGAGGAAGAGAGAGAGAGAGAGAGAGAGAGCAGCTCTGTGTAACACGGCGACAGGAGGGAGCTGTTTGGCAGGAGAAACGTTTGGCATTTGGATAACAAAGCAGATAGCCAGCATTCTTCTTTCAGTCCACAGGGAGAGACAGGAGCCGCCAACCCTGCTGCCCACTGTAGCTTACAGAAATATGACAGCCACACACACACACACACACACACACACACACAAAATGCTCATCTTAAATGTACCTTCATCTCCCCTTGCTAGTTTCATTCACACCTAAACGAACTGGCTCAGCTAAAAATATTGCATCCCTGCATATTCATGTTCCAACATTTCCTCAATCGGAGCGATTGAACACGATGGAGTTATTACATTTGTTGTGTGTGTGTGTGTGTGTGTGGGGTAGCCTGCACTCTCTGATAAACCTCTGCAAGTCACCTTGGATCAACAAACCTGTATTTTTTTTTTTTTTTATGTTTAGCGTTTGCTTTCTCTCTTTTACCTCTAGGGCTCTGTGTGTGTGCGTGTGCGTGCGTGTGCGTGTGTGTGCGTGTGTGTGTGTGCATGCGCGTGCTTGTTACATGGACGAGAAGCACAGATAGCTTAAACAACACTATCCACACTGACTAACAGATGACTCTGCAGCCCCAAATCCACAACACACACACACACACACACACACACACATATTCATATAAATATGTATATACACAAAAATCCTTCACTGTAAGACCGAAGAGTAAACGCTTGTTAAAGAAAATGGATTGTTTTAACTAAAAAAACAAAAAAAAGAATTCACCTCTATTTTTCTGAGTCATTAGAACACATTTGTAATTTTAAGTTTACACTGCTCAACCACTTTAATTAATTTTTGCCATAGTACTCAAATACTTTTACAGTAATCCCTCTGACGTAACAGTTCTCTGTACGTGTCTTTAGGTGGCGATGACCCAGACATCGACAGCAGATCAGTGCCAATTCAACAGACGCCACCTTCTTCTGCCCAGAGAAGACTGCGGTCGTGCTTGAGGGTAAGATAGTTACGGATTTCCCCTAGGGTTGCACCGATCCAGGTTTTTCTCCGATCCGATTCCGATATATAGCTGCAGATACCGATACTGATTCCGATATCAGAGGTAATTTTTCTTGAATATTTGAATTTTTGTTATTGGTATTGTTGTGTGTAAGGTTAAAGGTGTAACCCTCTGGAATTCCCTCAAGCTCAAAGCAGATTCAGGATTTTAAAACTTTTTTTCATAACAGTTAAGTCCTGTTAAAACTTGGGCAGAACTGTAATCATGACACCAACTAATCATTATTTCTGTACTTGAGTTAATGCTATAAATGTTTTGCATTCTGTTTTGTAGGATTCATCCATCTGTTGGACTGTTTGTTTGCATGTTGTCATGGATGGTTGCTCTTGTTTTGGATGATTATATGCACTGATTTTAAACTGTAACATGGAATTTTAAGGATTACCTGAACTAAATTAGCTTTAGCTAGGCTATGTACATGGTACAGTACATCAGACACTACCTCTGAAATTGGCAATGTTCCTCTGTACTTGTCCCTTAAAATGAATAAATAAATAAAATAACAGTTTTTTTTCTTACAATCTTTTGCCAAAAAATACTTTAGTTTGTCTTTCTTTGACAGGAATGAAATAGATAATACATCCCAAACTCTCAGGAGAAAACTCATTTCAAACCATTACAGACACAAAAACACACAGCCAATTAGAATGAGTGAAGTACTGTAACAATGGGCCCCTGTCAAATTATTTTCCTCATTTCCCCTTTGTCTCCCCAAAAAACACAGATCATTACACACTCATAACACTGCACATGCTGTGAACAGCCATGACATGTGTCTTCTCCTATGGACTCGTGTATGGTGCAGAGAAATTGTCTTCTTCAACTCACACTGGCAAAGCACATAACTGATAAGAGCACAAACAACAACAGAAACCACATGAGGGACACATGGATTGTCTCAAAAAGGTGGCAATGCATCTGATGTGTCAAACAGCAGGATTGCTGAGATATTTCCTGACGTGAGCACTCACTGGCCTCTGCCCTGCAACCTTTTCCCCGAAAAACAGCTATTTGTTCTCCTGTATTATTTCTGTATTAGCTATGACGTTGACATTCAGGTCTGTCCGTGCACCCCAACACCTAGAATATAAACTACAAGAGGCATTTCATTCTTAGTAACTGTTGCCTGCCTTTGCCCAGTAAAAACAGACCCTGTAGAGGGAGTGTAGTACATTTTCATTAGCATACAGTACAAAGAACACTTTGTGGGCAGAATATTAATGTGTTTTTCAGAGTAATGTGACAAGCGTACATCTTGGCCCATGGGCTCAACTGAGCAGGACGAGAAGAATGGGAAGGGAGAAAGTATTTAATAGTGTTGTGGTTCCAACAGCTGGAAGGTGAAAAGAAAATTAGCATTATCTATAATGTGGTAACAAGAAAATGTGGCTAGCTCAAATGGAGTTTCCAGATTGAAAGCGGAGGAACTGAAACATACGAGAAATCATACTGGTTAAACTAGGATATGTTTTGAAGAATAATTAATAAACTGTAATTGTCAAATACATTTAGCAAAATTAAGGGAATTATTTCTGCTAATTACATCATTTAAATTTAAAACTACTTGAAATGTCAAAAACTAATTCAACACATGTCAACTTTTAAATGGTTCAAGCCTTACTGAAGTGGCAATTACTTGCAATTAGTGCATATAACTGCTTGTATTGAATCCCAGTCCATGTATAAATCATTGCTTTCTGACAGTAGCTCTCCTATATTTAACACCTCATCACAAATCCACAAAGGGAGCATTTCATGGCGGCAGCAGTGCCACAAGCAAGATGCACACTACAGAGGGTATCACTTGATATCTCTCTTTTCATCTCCACTTCTCAATATAATTTCATATCATACTGCTTCTTCTTTTTTTTTTCTTTTTTTTCAATTCCCCATAGGCCCAAACAGAACTATGATTATAATACCGGGGGAAAGACGATCAGCTTCTTTGGTTGACTTGCCAGCCAATTGAATTGTCTGCTTCATCTCAACTCAGTCCATTGACCTTCTGTCTACCGTCTACAGGAGAATAGCAAAGGTGGCGTCTGAACTCACCCACCTCTTCAGATGGCTGATCAAGCTGAGGAAGTCATCGATACCTTTGTGTTCACACTCAATCACACCGGTAAATTACAGTTAAGTGTGAAGCACAACAACGCCGTTCCGTACAAACACAAAAAATGTCACAGAATGAATAGAGGTCAGACTACACGCGTCGTAAATATATAATACAAAAGCTGTGGAACACAAACAGAATCATTACTCCTGAGTGCAGTTTTTTTTTTTTTTTTTTGGATGTCTGAAGTCCCAAAAGAACATAATATTGCAAGTTAATGAAAAAAATGTACAGTGGTAGGCCTGCTGTAATCCCTGCAGGTATAAGCCGCCGTCTCTGCCTTCGCTGATTTCACCCGTGTCATTCAGGACTGCGAGCTATTCTGAGAAACCACTTCTCTCCGAGATAAGGAAGCACTTTTGCAGCCCTACAGTGTGATATTTTAGTGCAAAGCCAGGGTGTGGTGGTCCGGCTCCTCATCCAGTCTCATTAAAGGATTAAGAGTTGTATTAATATTTAAAGCTGCGCTAATCAATATTTTTGTATTAACAATAGATCAAATTACTGTGTAATATGAAAGGGATCGCACACAGAGAATTATCAATCAACTCTCCAGTTTCTCTCAGAGGCTTTTAGCCTACCATTGTTTTGGTTTTCCACCAAAATGTTAGGGAGTAGCTAGTAAACATTTTGAAGCATTGAGCGAGTTAAATAGCCAAATGTTTTTTTTCTCGGGAGCTGGTAAGAGCTAAAGGGGGTTTAATATTCGACTTACATTTGTTGCGTGGCCAGAAACACATCTCCAAATAAGTGCCAGTGTTGCTTTGTGTCTGCTTGATGTGTAAATAGGCAATTGCTTACCAACAGCCATATCAAGTTTACAAGGTGATACTATGTCAGTGTGGTATTTTTAGCATGTCGTGCTCCCCTCAAGTACCCAAAAAAAATCAATGAATGCAGCTTTAACTACAACAAACATTAACCACATTGCTTGTACTAACCTCTAGCTTCCCGGTTCTCTGGATATATGGATTATGAATATTACAGATGCATGACACAAAGACAAGAGGATTGAAAAACTGAGGATGCTGATGGCTACAGAAGAAGGAAGAAAGCCAATAATAGAAGCAAAATGTGGTGTTTTTAGAAACAATGTTAAATTAGACATTGGCCCTGCAGAAGCAGCGGGGGATTAGCCATTCAAAGGTTGGTTAAGTGCAATGTTGATGCCCACCACTGACCCCTGGAGTCACAAGTAGAGATCTCTGATAGGCTTAATAGAAAATGGTACTAATCGCATTAAAGTGACAGACATCATTGACTGGTCTCAGTAATAGGGGCCAGTTGGTGTTAAATAGTTCAGGGAGGTTAATAGGCTCTGCGTTTTTTATTGACTGGCAGTCTGGTGGGACTGGTAAACAAAACATTTCCCAACAGGCCTTTGTTCCAACAGCTATGCCTTATAATTCAGTATATGTGTAGGCCTATATTGTGTTTTGCGCACTATGGCAAAAAGATGCATAAATATGCTGACACAGACTGTGATCCACTGTAGCCACACACAGTTTACTTTAACATAACCTAGCCCAACTAATGTATTACAAGTAAATCACCACATTACAATTTCCTTTTCCCCCATCTCTTCATGCACACTGATGTTCTTTTTTATTGTAGTGTCCACTTGGAAAAGCTAGCCTGGGCGAATGGTAATGAAATGCCTTATTTCACTTTGATATTGATACAATCCTCGTGCCCCTCCCTAGCAGTCTTTCCAGAGGTTAAAATTACCCTGAATGTTTGTGTTCAGTCCCTCTTCAGACCAAGATAAATATTGCCAATCTGGCCTGTGCTGGCTCCTGCTCGGCTCTTACTCTGTGGCCAGAAAGAAAAATGGTCTGCTTTCCCAAAGGGGCAGAGGCAATAGAGCTATGTGCAAGGCTATCAGGGCTGTGCAACTTACGGATGCTGTAGATATTAGATTGCACTTTCTCTCCAAAAGAATGCCATTTATCTCTTCAACCTGAGCCACCTGATTGGTGGAGATGGCTTTCTTTGTACGGATGTCAGGGGTGACATTTCGAGACATCCTGCTAAAATGGAATGTTTGGAGTCAGTCAGCGCAATAGCTCAAATGTTGACAGCAGGGGATATGCCAAGCCCTGAGAGAACACATCCCTCAAGTGAAACATTTTTGGAGATTGGATCCACCATATGCCAGATGGAACAAGATTATGATACACTGTCTTCTCTAACAGCATCTGGTCTTGCCCTGGTTATCACAGAATGCTAAATATGTTCACACATTGATATACCTGTCTCCATATATTCATATCAACATAAGGATTATGTCCTCTTTGGCTGCTAAGAAAACATATCATTAAGTGCTGATGTTCATAGAATATAGGTTCAGAATGAAACTGCTTTGATGTGATGAAATACATGAATATCCAGAGGAAAAGTTGACAGTTCTGATGTGTATATTCAATACTTTACGCAAATGAAAACTGCTGTCTCAGTTATACAATATTTCAGTGTGGAGTCCTTCCTTTAGAGACAAGTCAAGACTTGAGTATCGTGGTGAGATCCTGGCTTCAATTGACAGCCTCACATTTCCACTATTGTAATTAGCCCCTTGGAGACATAAACAACACACTGTGGAAGAAGATATCATTACTTTCTCATGCTCCTGTCAGGAGTCACGTATCGAGTCCCAGTTGGAATGACTAAACTCAAAACCAACAACAACTATATAGACTTTTAAATGTAAAACACATCATTAAAACATCTACTGTAAATGTCGCTTTGTTGTCCGTTGCCTTTTTTCTCTGGATCTACATAAAAGGCACATTTCGAACATGAATAAGCAGATGTACTGTGTAATGTTGTGTTTTCAAAAGGATATATATATATATATATATATATATATTCAACATAAAAACTATAAATACTGAATTTAATATTTCATAGGATTTGTCCATCTCTGCTTTTCTAACTGCCCATGACATGTAATTCCCCAGATTGAGTTGCTGATGCCTTGGAAACACCTTGATTCAATAATATGAAACAAGGCCAATAATAGGCATAGAGAAAGACAATAAGTTAACAATACAGTTAGAAATCACATCTACAGAATCCAAATAGCATGACTTCGGACTCTAAGACCATATCGTCTTGGGAAGAGTATTGTGTTAACTCAGATAAAGACATTGAAACAACTACGTAGTATTGTACTATATTCAGTAGGGCTGCAGGATTTAAGGAAAATATGCGATATGCGATAACGTTGTTGAATATTGCGATAACGATATTACTTGCAATAAATAAATAAACAGTCATATCAGTTCTGCCTTTCTGCTGCTTTCAGTATACTGCTAAAATACAACAAATTGCTTGTTGAATTAAAAGAACTGAAAGGAAGTTATTTCTGACATTATTTTATTGAACAAATTGACACCATTTAAAAATAGAAAAAAGAAAAAAAGAATGATAGTTACATTTTAAAGAGCAGTTTTCTACCGATTCTCTTTCAACTAAGTCAAAAAAATCCCGGAGTGTCTTTTGCGATGTGTTTATTGCACAAGTTGATATCGCAATGATGGAAAAAAAAAAAGATTTATTGTGCAGCCCTATTTACAAGCTAGCACCCTTGTTCTTCTTCGCCCTTGTTGTAGCATTGTAGCATAGCATATACTGGGGCATTACTTCCATCTGTTGATCAGTTCAGCGGTTCCCAACCTTTTCTAAAAGACGAGTACCCCTTCATCAACACCACCCATCAGGTTTTCAAACAATTTGTACAATATTTTACAATATCGTTACAGTATTTTTTTCATAGAATTAAACTCAATCAATGTGGAGGTTAGTTTGGTCAATTTAGCATTTTTACTTCTATTGGCAGAAGCTAGCTTTCAACCATTTTGCCATAACTTTTAGCTAAGTATTTTAACTGCATATTCAATACTTTTTCAGCAATTTATCAATTACATTTAGTTAACTAACTACTTGAACTGTATATTCAGTAGATTTAGCTTCTTTTTAAGCATTAACAAATCACTTTTAGCCAACTATTTAAACTTCTCTGCTTGCCTGCTAACTACTTTTCATGCAAATTAGTTCACAATATTTCCATGTACAGCACCCCCTGGTAACTGCAGAAGTACCCCCAAGAGTACAAGCACACCTGGCTGGGAATCACTGGATTAGTGGAGTAGTGTGAACCATTGCAGCTGGACTGTTTCTCACATCACCTGTGCACATACACATGCAAATAAAACAGGAACCCACTCATTAAAAACAGTGCCATAGGGGTCAAAAATGTCCCTTTAAATTTGTTTTGGTGGAGTCAATACCATGTCAAATGCGTATCATGATAAGTATATTTTGTAGGAGAACAGCAGCAGCCATTCAGCAGATTATTGGGACTAACAGTGCTAACATTGCGCCTTGCGTCATGGAGTGAATCTGCATTCTTTCTCTCTGTCTGTAGGAGCTCAGGAGGTTCTCATTGACCCAGGTATGGTATGTCTAACCAACATAGCTCTTGTAGACAACAGTCTGCCTGTTTGCTTGTCGTCACATTGTGTTTGATGTAATTTTTCATTCAATTTTACATCAGCTTCCTGATTCCTATGGTTTTATTTTATCCTTTGAAAATTGATTGATGTTTTTCCCCCTATGGCAGGTAGTGTTTTCCTGTGTTTACCATCACCTTTTGTTTTTGTTTTCTAACGTACCTGATCTTTCTCACAGCCACACTTATGGTGATCATTATGACATGACTACGTTTGGAGACTTTAAATGTTCACTTAGTAGCTTATATTCCTTATTTATTGAGGCCACATTGTTCTAACAACTCGCATCTTAAGCCCAGTTCAGACACAAGATTTGCGAAGAGATGAGTTGAAACTTGCAACTACTTGCAATGTGCTGGTCTGCAATGTTCTGAAACTTGCCAGTTCACACCAATGTGACGAGACAAGATGTGGTATCATCTCGAATGCAGCAACTCTATACTCTCGTTCTAACTTCCTGCTTTTCAGGCTTTTTTTGCAGCTGGATATAATTTGTAGTGTCTTAAAATATGAATGAAGATAGTGATAGTGAGAAACTTATGACAGTTTCATTTCTAGTAATGATAAAATGGCGAAAATAACATTTGATTCACTGCTTTTTACTTGCTAATGGGCCACGAGTGAATAAAGAGAGTGCTGATCATGCACTCTTTAGCTCGCTTGACCCCCGTCTGTGCACTTCTTTCTCATCAGAGATAATACAATTCAATAATGAGACGAGGAAAAAAAACCCAAACAATCCATTGAGTAAACGAAATTAAAAAAAAATATATAAAAAGAACAAGGAAATGATAGAAAACTATAACAAATGTTCTGTGTGTTGTTGTTGTTGTTGGTGGTGGTGGTGGTGGTGTTGGTGGTGGTGGTGGTGGTGGTGGTGGTGTGTATCACGTCTACTGTATAAATCACTCTCTCTCGCTCATTGAGTCTCCGTCCAAAACTCTGCCATTTTGACAGTTTGTAGCTGACAGTTTGACCAGCTGATTTCTCTATGAGCTAATTGGCTGTTGAAACAGGTGATGTACCTTACATGCTAAAACCAGCCGCTGGCGATTTGAGTCGTAGGCGACTCTTATCAGCTGGCTGGAGTCGACCCGAGATGGGTCAGTTCACACCACTGCTATTCACTGTAATGTTCTAAAACGGTTTTGTCTCGATCACGAATCTTGTCTAAACTGGGCTTTACTCTTGAAGATTACACAAAAAGCACTTAACCCTATCAGAAATGTTTGAAGGCCCCATATTCTGCTCATTTTCAGGTTCATACTTGTATTTAGGGTTTCTACTAGAACATGTTTTCATGCTTTAATCTTCAAAAAAACAATATACCTGTATTCAACGCTCCATTTTAGCACTTGTCTCTTTAAGCCCCCCTCCCGAAAAAGCCCAGTCTGCTCTGATTGATCAGTGTTTGCAGGTCTTCCACATCTGCGCTCTTGGCGTCTCTGCACCATCATTGTTGCCGTAGAATGACTAACATTTTCTGAATACGGGCTGTGTGCATTTCTCCATGGATTGAGTATTTAGATACTATCACAGTATTTATATCGCACATAGACCTACTTTATAATAAAAAAAGACATGGAAATCTCACATTTTACAATATGGGGCCTTTAAAATATGATCTGAGCATATTTACGTTTCATATCCCTGTTGAAGCACCAGCAGGTGGCAGCTCATCACCGGTGCTGCATTACTTTGATTTCCTGCTTGTTGAATGCTCACTGTTGCTTAACCTCTCCCTTTCATAGCCCAAGAAAATTATGTGACATGGTGTATTTATATCAAAGAAATGAGATTGAATCAAATTTAATTTTGTATGATTTATATTCTGTAACTTGTTCATATTTCTTATAAGTGTTTTCTCTTTGTCATGTTGCGTGTGCAAATTGGCCCAAGAAGTAGTGCAATGCAGCATCTCATTATTCACACGTTTGTCACAGTGACAGCACCAGTGTTGCTATGGCCACAGCCCCGTTGCTAGGCGATGCGCTCTCAATTGGTATTTGTATTCTAATCAGATTTGCCCGAGAGATACACCTTGCAATTTCCTTTGAAACATTTCAGGTGCAAGTTTAACTCGGCCTGGGATGTAAACATCATCTTTATCACACCTTAGAGGCTCCGAAGGCCTCTGAATATTCATATCACTTATTACTGGTGTGAGGGAGAGCGGGGCAAGTTGGTATAGATTTAAGATTTACATTTACTTTTAAATGGGATCATCAGGAAGCAAGTGAGGAATAAACACATCTTTCACATTTCAACATTATCCATTGTTATCAGTTCAGATCCTGTTCTGTGAATGTCAATCTGTGTTTTATTTGATAAATTATATAATGTGCATGTGGCGGTGGAAGCCAGGGCAGTATCTGTGAGTAAGTGGTGGATTTAAGTTTCCCCTTCTTCCTGTTGTCACTCCTGTCGTTTCCTTTCCTTTTGTGGTGGAACAGACTAGTCTTTCCTAAACTAATCATGTGCTGTCCTCTTTTGAGTGTAGGAGCCCTCACAGCCAACGGCATCAGTGCGGACACCAGCACTGAGATCGGACGAGCAAAGAACTGCCTGAGTCCCGAGGACATTATCGAGAAATACAAAGAGGCCATCTCCTACTATGGAAAGGTACTGACCGAAAACTGACACAACTCTTTAATCAAGAATTCACTATCCGATATCACTGTTGTTGGATTAACGACACCAGAGACAGTGGATAAACTGAGACTCCCCATCTTGGAGTCATTTCCTGTATCTGTGTGACGTGTTTAGTTACGGCCCCGCCTCTTTAGGAGACTAGAAGCCATTCTGAATGTATTGAGTCCAATGGAAGCAGTGAACGTGATCACAGATTATGATCGATTCTTTTGCCCCATAGTCACCAAAGTAAAAAAATTGGACCCAGTTTTCACAAGAAGCCACATATCTCCTGAACATCCGGACACTAAAATGACATTTTTCAGACGGACAGATCAGGAGAAAGTTAAATTTGTTCGAGACATTTTTCTGTCTCAGTAACGAACTCTCGCGAGATCTGGCAACACAGCTCAGCTAATGGCCATGATTGCTACCACACCAATGAGATTTCACTTCCAAAGGAGGCGGAGGAGATGGGCGGGAAGAGGCGATCGTGCCCACTCAGGACACCGGAAGTGTGTACCGTTTCTTAACATTGGCGGTGCCTGTAGTGCCGTATCTTCTTATATTGACTATCTTTGATGACACTAATTGATAATATCTGGGTGATTGAAACGTAAAAGTTTTAAACATAAAATTAATTTTCAAAACAATAACAAAGACAACAAAACTCTAAAACGCTAAAAAGAGATATACAAATTACGTACTAAATACATGGACTACCAGATTAGTGATCAGCTGTACAATAACAAACTGCAGCATATCCATTTTATCAAACACTAGGGATGGGACAATAAATAATTTTGTCATGGATCGCGATAAAAAGCACTCACAATAAGTTGATCGTGGTGAATTTCCATTATCGGAATAATTGTGAATATCCTCGTGAATTTCAGTCTACTACAGTAAATCTGTGATGCAATAAAAATATTTGGTTCTTAAAAAAAGTTGTAATATTTTCAGAAAAAAGTCATAATGTTTATATAAAAATGTCATATTTACAGAAAAAGTCACAGTTTTCTGAGAAAAAAGTTGTAATGTTTGCAGAAAAAAGTTGTAATGTTTTGAGAAAAAGTCGTAATGTTCAAAACAAAAAGTCACAACGAAGCAAGATGAAATCAACTAAATTCTGAGTCTGTAGAAAGTAAAGTCAAGTAAATGTATATAGCAGTCGTCACAAAGTGATTCACAATAAATGAT
>JAOVVB010140728.1:0-12054 GCA_028570985.1 Heterobranchus longifilis
AGAAAAGTAATCAAATGTAATAACTTATTACTTTAATTAAGTAATTAATAGTTACATTACTTCTAACATTTCAACAGGGTAACTAGTAATCTGTAACCTATTAAATTACAGGAGTAACCTGTATTCGGATGATATTCATGCTTGTAAAAAGTACATCATCCGAGTATTCGGCATAGTATTCAGGTCCCTGGACAGGAATATTCCCAACTGGCCAAATCCATCACATATTATCTTGATTTCACTGCATTTTTTTACCTGCTGATGATCAAACTGAAGGCAAAAAGCCCCTGAACAAGCAACAGAAGATGTGTTTGATGTCTGTTGGTTAGCATGGACTTTATTAATTGCAAAGGATATACAACATAATTATATTCCAGTAATGTCAATTATATCAATGTCATCTGATGTGGATACAACACCCTCGAATTAAAGCTGACAGTAAGCACTTTATAACCCCATAGCCATTGTTTCATTACAAATCTAATGTCCCGTAGCAAAATGATATAAATGTGTCTCTGTCCGATCACAGAGATTACCCAGCCAAGTGAAAAAAAAGCCAGTATCTTAAAATAATTGCTTTGGAGAAAGCACATCACTTAATTCTGACCTTCTTTGTGTCTCCCTCCCTTTCTCCGCAACTCACTGTCTCTTAAAGAGCACTTTGAAAGCACCAGGCATCTGGCAGCGCCCTTATTAAAAGAATATATAGTTAAATTGAATGCCATCAATACCACTAAACTGCAGGAGCTGTATAAAATGTCAATCAGCGTCCTTGAGAGGCTGGCCATCAACTGCTGCTGCAACGAGCTGATTTGAATGCTCCTTCACTTTGTTAGTGTCTCGGGATTTATGGAGGCAGGAAGGACGGTTGGCATTATATCAGACAAACTGGAAGAAAAAATCACTGCAAATAATGTTTTATCTCTTCTACCAACAAAGAGGCATTTATATGTCATTTTTCAGAACATCCAGTGCAGGTGTAGGAGATATTTTCACTCAATAACTGCCAGCAAAACTCACATTGTTGTTTGTTATTCGTAGATGGCCTTGCTAAAGCACACTGCATAAATTATAGATAGAAAAGGTAAAAAAAAATCTTTTTTAAAAGTAGATGTACACTCTGCTCTCCTATATGTATACGTGTAATAAATTTGCTGAATAAAAAAAATACAACCTGCTGGTTCCTGACTTTTCCTTAAAGTGGCTTTCAAATAACTACACAAAAAGAAAAGAAAGCATGATATTTTTTTTTTACCTATTTCAGCCATACACGGTCATATTGACCGCACAGACTTTCGTGGCTCTTTTGCACGATTGATGAAGCACCTGGGTTGCTTAGCAACTATCATCACATCAATAGCGGTCTCGAGTTTCATATTTGAATTTCTCTACAGAAAAATATTAGTGTGAATATATTTAATAATGATGGTTTACTAGGCTATATGTGATGATATTATGTGATGATAGATATATAACTACCCAAATGTAAAATTAAAATTGTTAAAATGTAGATTTTGGTGTTATTTTGTTTTTAAAATATATCCTAACACAATAAAATGCTTTAGTCTCTCAGTACATTGCTTAGCTTCAGTGTTGGGACTCCTGTCTGATTCTTCAAACTGGGAGCATGCCGACCGCCACCTACTGTAACCCCAAAACTATCCATTTAAGATGAAGCTAAATGTTATCCAGGGTGTGTGTTTTTAAAAATAATTGATTTATCCGCCCTGTTAGCTGCCCTTGAACCTCAAGGCAGCTCTTGTGAGCTTTAGAATTTCCTACAGGTTAGTGCAGTTCAAAGTTTAACATTTAAATGAAAATGTTATTGACAAAAGACCCAAGTCCTAAAATAAAATTAAAACTAGCAAAGTAGATGCTGAGAAATGTATACACAGTGTAAGATGGCGTTACGGAAAAACATGTATAGGAACTAAATTCCCTTTTTTGCCGAAGTGTATTTGCCTGATGTTCTATGGTTTCTCCGGATCTCTGGAGTCATTCCTGAAACGCCTGTTTCCATATTTTATGTAGCTGAAAGAATGTGATCCCTGAGAGTTCAATTACAGTAAGTGATAACATGAAGTAAACCTGATCCTTTATTGAAACAAAGTTTGACTGATGGATGTCATTTCAGACACTTTGGGTGTGTTTAGTCCGATGGAGCGAGCTATCCAAACACCTCGAGCTGTTGGAATTAATACCGTACAGCACAGTAACCACCAGGAGAAAATGAAGATGGATGACCCGGCTATGAAAAACATTCCTCGGTCAAAGGTCACACATCACCTCACATGCAGCCTCTGACTCTCTCCTCCCATAATCCAGTGTGCCAGACTCAATACAAACACAACCCCATACAAGTCAATGTTAGAAAAACGCTTTGAAGTAAGTTCAAACACGTCGGCCTGGTCTCACGAAATGAGAGTGCGAATAACACGGCAATTTGTTAAGTCATTTTGCGTGTTGTAACAGCACATTTTTTGCTTTTCACGTGCCATTTAAAGCCATGTAGTCACACCGGGCTTACACCCATCCACAGTAATATTGGATCTCCAGAGCAACTGCTCCGGACGTGAGGTGACGTAGTACAAAGTCTGAGTAAGTCTGTTTACAGCGGGTGTGTCTCACTCACCCAGGAGACCACCGCTCACGTCCCGTGTGACACCAGAAGTCAACCTTGAGCGATTTACGCTGAGTACAACAAGTTAATTTAAGTTACAAATGTCCTTATTTTACCCCAAACCACAATGTTTTCCTAAACCTAACTAAGTACTTTTGTTGCCTAAACATAAATGTAAAACTGTGACTGTAGTGAAGCGACATAGTTTGATTGATTGATTGATTGATTGATTTTATTTATGGATTAAGAAACAGAAAAACAAATAAATCCAAAGGATAACATGTTAAAGTGAGAGCACTTATTTCCAACATGGTCCCAAGATGTTAGAAAAGAAGTTCAAGACATTCAAACATGAAAACTAAAACAAAAATACAATCAATTGCACATCATCACAACTTATAAAAATAACTCCCTCATCAAAAACAGGGACAGCTAAAATGTGTTGTTCCAAAAATTCATTATAAATCTGTTTTCTTCTTAATATAACTTCTATAAGCTGCTCTCATATTTAAAGTCATGAGGTGTAGCAGAAGGCTGTTCCACAACATCACACCAGTGAAAAAAAAATCTACTTCTGGCTGCATTATTCGCTCGAGGCACTTTATCATGAACGCACACTGGTATTATAGTTATGCTGAGTATGGACCATTGCTATTTGAGAGCACAAGTTTGACGTGTAAAAGTGACGTCGAGGGTTTCCTGACTAAGCGTCCATATGTGATGAGTTGGGAATGCGAACGGGGCGTTAAATGACACGCAAAAAGCTTTAAATGACACGAAACATGTGAAAAGTGGCGTGCTTTTTAAGCCTATATGCTTTCCCACGAGAGCATGTTGAACATATGCACATATTCAACGCACATTTAAAGCGTCATGTTCGCCCCAAAGCCAGAGGAAAGTTTTATTTATTGATATCTCAGGGGAAGTAAACCAAATATCTTGAATGTTTTAAATCCAATTGCATGTAATGCAGCCATGATCATCATCTCTGCCATTACCGCTGCTGCTCCTGAAATGAAATCTCAGAGTCATCTCGTCCCCTATTAGCTGAGCATTACATTACAGTCTAATGTCAAGGCAACATGTGTAGACTTGTTCTGCTCTCCTCCTCGACACGCAACAATTAATTCACGGCAATAGTTGCAACATCCTGTCATTTGCTGTAGAAGGGACATCCTATAGGGAGAAGTCAGCCGTCACTTGTTCTCCATCTACCCTCTCCTCTTTCTTTATTTGACCCTTTTTTCCCCCGTCACTTTCTCCGTGACCCTCGCTAAATGCAGTATAGACAATTACCGTATCAAGCCCGATGATATGAAGCCCAGAAATGTCCCACGGAGTATGATTCTGTTCTCCAAATGGCCGTGATATTGCGGTGGTTTCCTGGTTTTTAGCAAAGTGCACTTTCGGATGTAAAATGAATAAATATTGTTAAATTCTGTATGATGATACTGTTGCGGACTGTTACTGCATATCGCAGTAGCTTGCTGTGGAGGATGGATGGTGACATTAAAAAGAACAGCACAGTCAGAACATTGTCCAAGGGCACACTTGTTTCTGTTTCAAAGCGTATGCTTCTATACCTCCACGCAGGCTTTGCTTTAAGCTTTTTTTATGAACACCATCTTTTCTGGAGCAAAGAGGTGACTTATGAAGTATTTCTTTATAGCCAAAGCTTCACATATTCCCTTGTAGCTCCGCACACAAGGATTAAACTAAATAATTCATATGCTACATTTGTACTGAAGGTGTATCATCCTATGAAACGCTCGCTTTGTTCTCCAAACTGGCTAAAAATTGTGTTGTCAGCACAGCCACATTGGACCATAAGTGCTTACGTCTGCTTACTGTATACGGCTCCACCCGGCTAAGAGTCCCCCCTCTTGCACAAAACAAACGCTCCCCCATGTGTCCGTTCATCATCACAAATACCTCTCCGTCACAGGAATGGGAAGCACATCATGGGCTTGCTTGAGTTATGACCCTTCCTGTAAATACAGAGAAGTGTGTATGTCCTGCAATGGATATTCAGTGGAAAGAAATAATAATAAAATGGAGAGTGTTTTGCTGACACATCTGCAGCGGGTTACGACGTTGCCAACTGGCAGCTATGACGATGATGACATATTGACAGAGGCTCCACGGGGACGCTCCCGACTCCAGCGCTTTGCTGGGCTCGGGGCAAGAGATTTCTGCTTTGGGGTTTTCGTCGGGGGAAATCTAGACGGGGTTGATGACGCCTGCGGGCCTCTTGGATGAGGATGGATGAGGACATTTGGCTGTCAGCAGTGAGGAAGCCTATCTGGCTCTGTCAGGAGCCCACGAGGGAGATAGAAGACACCAGGGGCCTGGTCTCAATAGGCAAATGTAGCCTTCCTCTCACACATTCCTCATCATCCTCATCTTTCACAGGCTGGAATTTGTGGTATTTTGCATCTGCGTTGCTTTATAATGCCAGGATGCCTTTAATTTTGAGAGAAATTAATCTTTCTTTGGTCATCGACAATGTTGGGGAGTTAAGCCGGAGATATAGTTGTTTTTAAATACACAAACGCATGACGCTGCCTCACGTATTCTGCGTCTGTTTTGTCCGTTCATTGTGTACGTACTCTGTTACAGTTTGAATCGGTGGAATTATTAAAAATAGATTACCTGAAGGTATTACTTTATTACCTCCACCAAGGAGATTATAATTTTGGTTTGGTTTGTCCGTCTGTCTGTCTGTCTGTCTGTCTGTCTGTTTGTCTGTCTGTCTGTCTGTCTGTCTGTCTGTTTGTCTGTCTGTCTGTCTGTCTGTTTGTCTGTCTGTCTGTCTGTTTGTCTGTCTGTCTGTCTGTCTGTCTGTCTGTCCATCTGTCTGTCTGTCTGTCTGTCAGGATTACGGAAAAACTACTGGCCCGATTTTCATGAAAAAACAGTGCACAGTGCACCTGCCAGGTGTTTTTGGAAATATAAGACCCAGATAAATGAGCTCAGCAAGACCACTTTGAAGTATTCCAAAAGTAATATTTTGAATGTGTTATTTAAGTTGAGTAATCTAATAGAATATGTTACAAATTACATTTTAGGACATGTAGTAATCTGCAGTGGAATACATTTTAAAAGTTACCCTCCCGACACTGCTGGTGTTTTTGTGTCTGAGTTGGTTTATAATACCAGGATGTCTTTATTTTTGAGAGCCATGAATCTTTCTTCAGTCGTCGATTGCTTTAGTGCAGAAGGTGCTTGTTCCTCCCTGAACTCGAGTGTCTTTAACAAATCATGCTATTTTTTCAGCGGAGGTGCTAGCGGAGGTGCCAGGGGAGCCACTTTAGATGATTTGGAAGAACGTATAAGAGCCCTGTGTGAGACGGCCATTGATTTCACTGTCTTTCTCTGCCTGTCTGTGTTGTTCGGGGCCTTCGGGGCAGCCGTCTGGTATCCCACAACAAACACACAATGGGGGGCGAGCAATCCACAGCCCAATCCACAGGGTGCTTTATCAGTCAATATGACCTTCTGCCAGAGCACTGATTCTTCCCTTCGTCTTTGCCGTCACCCTCCGGCATCTTTAGCCCCACAGACGACACTGCCCACTGGGTAACGCGAGGCTTTCAGCACCCACAGAGCTGAGGCAATCTCATTATCCGGGTATATCCTTTAAAAAAAGATAGCAGTGGGTTAACATAATGATGTGAGGTACTCTACCTTGTCTGCAGGATTCGGCACAGAGGGAGTATATTTGCAGCCCACTGGCATGACATTGAATTGTTGAGTCACTCCTTTGTGGACCATTAAAAATCAGTCCGAGAAAATCTCAGGAAGACGGTGAAACAAGAAATGGATTTAATAAACGACTACAGCCGTCTTGGGAATTTGAGTCCGGAATGTTTTCATTTTCTCTGACTGAGGACTAATTGGGTTACGTGGGCTCAGCGAGGAAGTTGTCAAGCTTCAGGGGTTTTTATTTGTGCCTGGCCGTCAAATCACAGCTCCGGGCAGTGACCCTCGGGGCGACGCCCCCACGAGGCCCTTTAAGGTACAGCTGTCTGACGAGTCGGTCCAGAAGCCCCGCTTTCCCAGAAAATCCCAGGTTCCGAGGTGATAGGGTGACAGAAGGCAAGAGGCCACACAGCTTGGTATTATGGGAGGTTTTTACTGGCCCTCAGGTCGACTTAGCTGCTGCTGAGGAGGAGTAGCAGCCACACTCGGTACGTCACTCTCAACTTTAACGCTGACGATACAACTGTGGATGATGCACTCTGTGGACATCAGTGTGTAGAGAAGCACACACCTGCGTGCAGACACACATTTTGAAACTGTATGTGACTGTGGCCTAACAGGGTTTTTCCTCCTTCTGTTTTAAATAAAAAATCCCGTCCACACAAACACTGTTTTAAACAAAATCTACGTCCAAGTGTAAATGCAAAAACAGAATTGAAACATTGTCAAGAGCATGCCAACATGTGGTGATATCACCCTAACCCTGAAGCCATGTTGCCCAATCAGAAGCCTGAAAAAAGCTGTTGCCAGAAGGCTACCTGGCTGTAAAAGTGCATTTCTCACTCCGTAGCACATTCTGACGCCTCTGTTCCTCAATATAGTGAAAGATTAACTGTATAGTTGTGTGTAAACATCTGCAAAGTCCTGTTAGCAAAATTAGAACCAGCACGATTTTGGCCATGTCCACCATCGCACAAAATGTCACCTCATTTGTGACGGCCAGCAGTCATAGAAAAAGCTATGTTTTTAAAATACCTGTGTATGTGTAGACAGGCCTGTAATGTGTTATCCTGGATCAAACGCTCGTGGTCCTGTTTTAAATATTTAAATTGCTCAATATTTGTGTGTATTTTAGATAAACAGCCAGAAACAGTTTCATGTTTGTTCATTAAGGAGTCTCATCAGTATTGCCACTAAGCTGCTGCACTTTAGCTGATTATGATACATTTGCTCTGAGGAAAGTGTTTGCGTAGGAGCTTGAAAATTTAATGAGTCAAAGGTAATAATATGGTTTGACATTGATTTTTCCGTGCAATTTTGAGTAAAGTCTGTTGTACTGCCTGCTATAATTACGAGGCCACCCTGCCGGCCCAGATGTTTACCAGATGTGGTCCACCTGCTGGGATGAGGACAATGACTTATGACCAGCAGGTCAGAACAACTTTCTTCTCGTCCCCTGTCTTACAGAGAGAGACCAGCCGACAGCAGACGCGGCTCACAGCTGCTGATGACTTACAAACATGTGACACATCTGTGCTTATGATCACAGGAAACGGTCTACACGAAACTAATGATAGTCAACATATGTACATATCATGACTCTCTTGCACGGATTAGTAACTGAAAAATACTACGATCCGAGGGCCCATCGGCGGGTCCGGTCGACACACGGTCTATACGAGGCTGTAGTGGGCTCAGTTTTGAAGCTGGAGTGAATATATTGGTATCACATGAAGCTATGGTGCTAGCTTGTTGGGAAATGGGCTAAATAACGCTTCAAAGTCAGGCTACATTTTGGCAAGAGAAAAACTGGCATGGCCATTTTGAAAGTGGTCCATTGACCTCTGACCTCAAGATATCTCAATGAAAATGGGTTCTATGGTTACTCACAAGTCTCCCCTTTACATACATGTCCACTTTATGTTAATCCCATGCAGTTTGGGGAAAAAACATGCAGTATAAATGTTATTTTCACTTTTCTAAAATGGTGTATTTGAATATTTCTGCATACTGCCGTCTTGAATTACATAAATTGGGTATCACTGGAAAAAGGTGACTCTTGTGGATTCAATGAGCCCAACTGCATTCATGTGTGATGTTAGTCTCCATAGTAACCATTTCATTGTACGCAGACCATTTCTTCAAACTTGACCTCACTGTATAAAATGAGTTGTTGTGACCTTTAGGATAATCACAGCCTCATGAAACTTTACAAACACAAACTAGAGACCTTGGCCATTCACACCAAAAGTGTCGCCATCCAACCGCCGAAGAAATGCAATTCTTACAGAAATCTCCTCATGTCTATATTTTGGAGGGATTTTAGACCATTTTATTATTATTTGAGTGGTAAAATGTTTAAATGGATCACCAAATCAAATGGTATCAACCCAAAATTTACTGCAACAATTTATGAGACATAAGTGAGCATGGGAATGACCTTCATCATAATTGATTAATTAATTTTTATATCTGATTTATGACTAGAACAACAAGGCACACTGTTGACCTTTTATCTACCCCTGAACATCCTGTCCCCCACCCCTCTAGGGAGAGGGCGGGGGGGTAATGATAAGAGGTTAAAAAAGATTTAAGATGACAGATATGGAGTGTAATATTTAGAGCACTGCTCAAACACATTTCCCTCCCGCCCAAATGTAATTATTCTATAGCTGCCTCCCCGTCATTTTGAACCATAATTGCAGAATTACGTAGGTGTGCCAAATGAGGAGAACATGCCGAGACAAAGAAATCAATTTAAAGAATGTTGAACATTTCACACCGAAAATGCAAGGTTGTCCATACAAATATGCATTTATGCCTGTCCATGCATGTATGTGGGAGTGAGTGCATGCCTGTGTGTGTGTGTGTGTATGTGTGCCAGGCAGCTACGGTGGTGGTGGCTTCCTGGGGAATTGAAATTAATGAGTGTAATCAGAAGCAAACAGCGAGCCAGGCAAGGGCAATTAATACAAGCAAGGCGAGCAGAGCTGCTGGTTTGCTCGGCCAGGCATGGCTGGAGCCGAAGAGATGGAGGATTAAGATGCAACCACAGACAAAACTGCACAGCTTTTCCACACGCAGCAGATGTCCACGGAGGGAAGGCGCTGGGAGCCTGGCATCGACACGCATCCGCCAACCGGCCACTCGGTCAGCCCGGCCCAATACGGCCTGACAACCTCCTGGCAGCGTTCTGATAACACCATCTTCTCTGTTTAGTTCGAGAGCCAAGGGAAGGCCCTCAGCGGGGCCCCCGCACTGCATACGAAAGGGACTCGGTGCAAAGCTGCACAGTGGAGCCACTATGTGCGAGAGAGGGAGAGGAACATAAAGAGATAAAGAGAGAGATGAGGGGGGGGGGCATTGTGCTCAATTCAAGTACATCTCAATGTGAGGGACATTTGTTGTTCCACCCCTGCGTTCCCTCCGTGTTTTCCTGATTGAAACATCCTTGCGCTGCATGCGTTCCATCAAACATACATATTTGGTTGAGTATAAATAAACACGTCGGACCCAGCTGCCTTCAGAAACGGCTCTGCTAGTTGTTTTCTTTAATTGACGCTAAACGAGAGTGTCACCGCCCAGGATCTTTTCACTCAGCCCTCGCTTTGTTGCCTTGAATGGCGTCCGTTCCCTCGGCGGTCTCGCATTTCCACTGTTTACGTGAGATAATGATGCATGTGTAAGGATACACCGCCAGGCCAAGAGAGAGGGGGCTGATATGAACTGTGACGGCTGCCTCGTCGGTCCAAACCAATTTGTGTTGAAACGGAACACAGTGATGTCAGCTCAGACGTCGGGGGGATGTAATGAAGAGCGATGCTGCAGAGGGCGATCTGTGATGCACACAGAAAGTAAAGTATCACTCCCAGCAAGGGCTTAAAGGCCACGTAAGGTCAAACGAACATTAGGCCAAACCTGATTCTGCACATGTTGTTGAACTCTGGTCCCTCTTTGTGTAATGTCCTTAAAATGTTAATGTTATTACTTTGCTTGCATCTTGAATCTAAGTAGACCTTTCCAGGAAATTACCCCTACTTTGTGGCAAGAAGTGACCAGACAAGATGTTGTTGTCATTTAATGTCTTTCTCTTTGGGTATAGGCTATTAAAGGTCCCATATTTTAAAAATGAGATTTCCATATATTTCTGATTATAAAGCAGGTCTAGCTGCTATATAAATTCTGTGAAAGTTGCGCTCAATCCACAGAGGACTACTATATATAGGTAGAAAGTGCCGCTACAGTACTGTTTAAAAAGATTAACCGGCTGCAAATGATGGTACAGAGAGAGAGCGCAGATGCGGAAGAAACGGAAACACTGACCAATCAGAGCAGCTTATTTGGGAGGGGGGTTTAAAGAGACAGGCGCTAAAACTGAGTGTTTCAGACAGAGGGTGAATACAGGTAAATTCAGACAGACAGTATGAGAAAAAGAGTGTTTTCTGAACATTAAAGCATGTAAACATGCTCTAGTAGAAACCCAAAATACAAGTATGAACCTGAAAATGAGCAGAATATGGGACCTTTAACAAAAATAGATGTGGGGACACACCAAACATCGGTATTGTTGTTGAGATCAACTTAAGATGTAAGGATAATTACCTTGTGTAGAAGCACAGCTGTAGAGCAATTAAAATCTTAATAGGAACCTTGCAATGAGCCGCAGCAGTTTGTCAACTCTGTAACCCAAACAAAAAGTGAAAATGTAACCGCCCCTCAGCAAACGATAAGGTGTCAGGTTGAAGAATTGTGGATTGCGGCCTTAACGCCAATGCCAAACGCCGTTGACCTCATTCCCTCCTCCTCGAGTTATGTGGTTGTTTCTGTGCACTTTTAGTGTGTACTGGTTTATGAAACACTGCTGGGTTGGAGGGCAAGTCCAACAAAATGACAAAACAACTCCGTCAAACTTTGATTGAATTCTCCTCTGACAGGTTTTGTCAGCAGGAGAAATATCATCGCCTATTGATTGAAGCCCTTCCTATTCATAAATCCTGCTCTTTATTGTCCAGAGAGTGCAGACTGCAGAGTATTGTGTTAAAATTGTCTCTGACACCTTCACGGGTTCCGATAAATTACTGACACTTCAATAACTCGTGAAATACGTGCTCTTGTGCCTGTGAAAGGCAACAGTTTAACGTGTCTCTCTCTTTTAGAACCCCATTACTTTAATGGAGGACAATTCAAACTCGGAAAAATTTACAGTTTTCCTCATGGCAGTGGCGAGATAGAAATTGCCTGGTAACACTCAGATTGCTCTGAGGAATTGATGAGTTTCCTCACGTAATAGTGTTAAAAGGATCCACACACGCACACACGCACGCACACACACACACACACACAGTCCCCCACTCTTCTCTTGGCCAGGGATCAAAGTCTTTCTTCTCTCCGGTGTAGCTTGTCTGCCCTCTCCTGGCCTCATGTTGTCATGAGGTCAAGTCACATTGACGCATCAGTGAGCAAAAGAAAAAGAAAAATATTAACATGGTAGTTTTTTGTATAAATATGTGTAATTCCAAATCATATTGTAAAAGTAACATAAGGATGTTATGTACCTCAGACAAACCCATATAAGCAGATGTAAGATGGTATTACACTCTTAGAACAGATGTGTTAAAAACAACACATGATGTGTTAAATTCTAACACGTGCTGCATCACCTCAGGGACAACACATGTTGTGTCAAATTTACATTGCTTTGTGAATACTATTTTGTTTTGGATTGTGAAAAT
>JAOVVB010140746.1:0-12053 GCA_028570985.1 Heterobranchus longifilis
GATAGGGTTAGATGGAGGCAGATGATTCACTGTGGCGACCCCTGAAAGGGAACAGCCGAAAGACAAAGAAGAAGAAGCACCACAAATTGCAGCGGCAAGCATTGTACATGCTTGTGGGATTTTTTCCATTCAGATCAAATTGCAAAAAAGAAAAATTCAAACATTTTTATTGCAACAGATTTTTGTTCAGTTCATATAATCAGACGTTATTTTGCCTTGTGGAAGTTGGCACTGTTATACTTCCATACTCATCACTACACCATCAGATTATTTGACCATGTCTAACACACACTGATGAGATGAAATAAAAAATAACTTAACATGAGAAAGGTTTAATGTAAAAGGGATTTATTAAAAGGTCAAACATGACGATCTCTACTAGTGATGGGACGTTTGGATCATTTTAGTGACTTAGTTCTTTGAATCTCGTTCATCAAAATAAATCAATGTTTTGTTTTTTGTTTTTTTAAGTCACTTAGTTCATTTCGTTCTTTTGACCAGAATTAGAATGAGCAGCTCACCTCTCATATCCTCTGGTCCGAATCATTTGTTCTTTTGTCATGTGACTCTCATAGACGCTACGCAATGAATTACACAGCTAACAAACGAATTACACAAGAACGACTCGGAGTAGAAGACACATGAGAAGAAGAATCGCTCAATTCTGTTTCCTGTGTACTACACCGCGTAGCGTCTATGGGAGTCATGTGTTAAAAGAACGAACGATTCGGACCAAAGACTCAAAGGTAACTACTCATTTCTGTTTCCTGTACATAACCTACAGAGGTTTTGCGATGCTTCCCGCATGCGCACCAAGTAGAAAATTAACAAAACTCTCTGAGAATACTCGTTCTTCTGAGTCACATTAAAGACCTGTTCAAAAAGAACAAATTGTTCATGAACGAACCATCACTAATCTTTACACAGATTCTGATCCTGAGATGCTACTTGTTTTTCTTCTTCCTCAAAAGTGCATACAGTATCTGAGAGCAATCTGTGGAAAAAAATACAACATAAAAGTTACTCAGACTAAACATGTTAAAAACCTGGAAAGCTTCCCGTTTAGTCTGCAGCTGACACTCGTACCTGTTTCTCCTTGAAGAAGCGTTTGCCTTTGGTCCGGACATTCTGGCTCTGCTTCATCATCAAGATGTTCTTCTTCTTCTACGGTTCAGCTTGTTCCTCTTCTTCAGAAAGTCCATCCTGTCTGTCCAGCCAGCCTGACACAACAGATTAGAAGACAAAGACTGGATATGTGTAGCTTTTAATTTTAGTGAGTGGGGTATGAAGTGAGTGGTCAAGTGAGTGACCGAGGGAGTATCTGAATGCCTGACTGTGTGACTACTGATTTTTTTCAGTAACTGATTTAATGACCGACAGTGAAGGACTGACTGAGTAAGCAACTAACTGGTGGCAACTGACTGAGTAAATAAATGACAGACTAACCTGACTCTGTGACTGCCTGACTGATTAACTGCTTGAAGGATTTACTGAGTGACTGACTTTGCAACTGACTGACTGAATGACAGACGTAGCAGTGGATTGACTAAGCTACTGACTGACTGAGCAAAAGAGTGACAACAACGATACAATAAATGAGTGACTGGGCAACTGAGATATTAACTGACAAACTCAACGACACAGTGACTGACTGAGCAACAAAATGATTGACTTACCAATGGACTGAAGAACTGAGCAACTAACTAAAGACAGCAACTGACCGAGTTAAATAATGACTGAGTGACTGACGAAGCAATTGTCTGACTGACTGCCTGAATGGCTGACTAAAAAACTAAGGCACAGATGGTGATTGAGTGAATAAACTACTGACTAAAATGATTGACTTGGCAATCAACTGACGTCCACGACAACTGACACACAGTATGACTAAGTAAATAAATTACTAACTAACTGGCTCTGGGTCTGACTGAATGAATAACTGACTTAAGGACTTTGTAAGTGACTGAATGATAGACTGACTAAGAAAGAGGGTGACAATGAGTGTATAATGACTTCCTCGGAGGCTGAGCAAATAACTTACTCACTGAGTGACTGAAACGATAAAAACTGACTTTGGAACTGACTGAACAAATGATTTAACAATAGGCTGAGTGACTGAGCAACTAAGGACAGCAACTGACTGAGCAACCGAGTCATTGACTGACTTAGCGATGGACTGATTATCTGATTGATCAACCGAGTCAGTGAATACATGACTGACTGACTGACTGACTGAGCAATGGACAGACTGAGTCCAACTGAGTGAATGTTTTAACTGACGGACTAAACCACTTACTTTCTTTAAGAAAACGCACAGCATGGTATAAACAGGTGAAAGGTGAGAGATTTCTTTGTAGCGTAGACAGCAGATTCACGCCTCAATCATGTCCCGTGACTTCATAAAGAAAAACACCTGGACAGGAGGGGTGCAATGATTAATCAAAGTTATCGATTAACTCAAATTATCCACAATCTTTAAGCGTTAATTGATAGTTATATTTTATTGCTGCTGCTTTGCTTTTCCTTGGTTATAGAGTTCGTTTCATCAAGTTGATTAAAACATTTTTCAAAAGTCTTTATTTTCTCATAGGTTGATTTACAACATCAAGCTAAAATTAAAAGCTGATAGATAAATAAGAGCTACTGAGTAAATGGCCAAGTATTTCGTTAGTTACAGTCCTACTGCACAGCACTCTGATTTGTTTTATGCTTTCTGTAATACGTCACCAGCAGCATCACTTCGAGTCTTGCAATAGAAAAATTTCTTCATGTTTCCTGAGATATAACCAACACCCATGATCTACATTTACGTTAGAGACGGGGGGAAAAATCAATTCAGTGAATTTTTTTTTTTTTTTTTTTTTGGTGGTTCACTCCTCACTGACTTTTTTTAAAAGCAATTTTTACATTTATAATAGATATGAACCAGTTAATCGGCCAAGGACCGGAATTGTCTGGTTTTCAGTTTAATTGGCCGTGGTCGATCAGCCTCGGATATAAACGATTCTGTGCCGAGCGCAGAAGCTTCTGAGTGGTGCAACTGAAACGCATTTTTATGGTGTTACGTTATCAAAAATCGTGCACATTAAAAGCCTCCGATCTGCCTTTATCCCCACAAACTCTGAGTGAATTAGTCTCAAACCCACTCTTTACACATGCTTACACCAGTCTCAAATCGCACATGTTTGAAGCCCCACATGCCAACGCGTTAGAATTGTAGAAATTGTAACAAAATCGGGGGAGGAATGTAATATCGAATCAGGATCTTTATACAATAGTGATATAAATCTATAGAATCGACACAGCGGTATCGTGATAATGCTATCAGGAGGTGATTGGTGATTCCTGTCATAGTTTATACCCTAACATAACACTAGATGTTTTACACATGTGCATCATGAGGGGAGACACATCATGAGGGGAACGAGTATACAATGAAATGTCAATCATATGTAGCAAATATTTGTAAATAGTTCAGTCCCCCTTGGAGACTTCCTCATCTGCAATGAGCTGAATCTCTAACACAGCTGTAAACATCTGGCTTAAAGTGTACGACTCATTTTGTCCCACCTCCTGTATAATCTTCAGGCTGATGTTCTGTGTTTAGCTCTCTAACTCACCCGCTGAGTCCATAACACCAGCTTGCTATAAAAAGCAGCAAAGATGAATACCATGCTTTCTGCCGCATTAACATTGATGTGAATACCAGGTGAGGTAAAGGTGAGTTATCAAGGGAAGCCTGCAAGCTAAAAAATGTTTATTCTGATTAAATGTTTTAAGCATGTAAACTCACATCTGATTAGATCAGTGTCTGTGTACTGTAACTTGTTAAGTCAGAATCTCTAATAGAAACGACTTCAGACTGATTGAAGAAATATTGCTCATGTTAACATAGCCGATGTACAGATATAATATTATATATTCTTTTCCACACTCACCTATGATCAGCAGCAGGCCTGTCAGCAGCTGTACACAAGAGCAAGTGTGATGACTTTCAACAGATGATTTGGAGGGAAGAAAAACTGCAGGACCATACCACAGATCTGTGTGTCCTCAGCTCCTGTCTCCATGGCGATGGTCCTGCATCTAAATCAGAAATGTTACACTTTGCTTTCAGTTTATAATCATTTTAAAATCTTAGCTATTTCCCCCCAAAAAATTTATTGAAATATTTTGAAGTATTTTCAGTAAAAAAATAAGTATTCACGCCCACTTGAATTCCTATTATACCTAACTGTTTGGTGGTTGTCAAGACAACACATTTCCCCTCAACCTTTACATATTATAGCTTCAGACACTTCACTCACCTGTTTATCAAGTTTATCCAGGAGCTCCTCCGCACGACCTGGACAATCACACACGAGCGCAACAAAGCAAAGTAACAAACACATACAGCGACCAACATGTTGCGGGTTGACAAAGACAAAATCATGTCTTTCAAACTATATGACAATTCTAAAGGAACAATCTGTTCAAAATGGTCTTGCTAAACATCAGGAGGAAATCCAGTTATTTGATGAAAGAACATTAAATATTTACAGAATATACATTAATTTTTCACAGTTCTTTCAATAAAGCATTGTGCTGTTCAACACTCCTCAACTGCAAATCAATAACTTCAGTGGTTTCAATTTGGTCCCAAACTTAAACAAAACTTCTCAATGACAAAACTTTCATGAAAACCCGCAAGACTGCGCGCACACAAAATATGGTACCTATATACAGACGAACTACATCAATTAAAAAAAAAAAATCCCTCTTGTTCTAGACACTTTATCCTTTATCAATGGCTCAAGAAACTTTTCATAACCATACTGCTTGGCATCTGCACTTTTACACAGGAGCGCTAGTTGAATTGAAGTGAGAAGTGATCAGAACCTGACTGGTAAATTTAGAACAAACCAATATACTGCAGTTATCTTATGAAGTTTTCTAGAGGTGCCAAGAGGGTCACAAACTTCAAGATCATCAATGTATAATGCCAAACTGATTCATGTGTTTTGCTATTCCAGTAGCTTACTGTCCTTGTTATACAACGTCTTAAAAAGATTTTAAATGCCGAGGAAAATCTTCCTGATTCCAAAAAATTTGCCAGCCCTAGTAAAGTACCTACATAAGTACCTTACTGATAGATATGTATTACTGTATAGGCCTGGATTATAAAGATATTCTATGGGTTCTAGGACAAAAAAATGTTCCTTGAAATATAAATTCCTTCTGTAATCAGTAGATAGGGAACCTTTCTCTGAAAGAAGTGAAAAAAAAAAGAAGTGTAATAGCTTAAACTAGAGTATTCAAAATTTCTTGCAAAACAGAATCATTAACTTAAATGTTATGCTTTGCAAGGATCTTTTTGATGGTGATTGAGAGATGAAGCCTCATTTAGGTTTTCACAGACTCTTTGTACTGCCATCTAGTGGACACATTTTGTGTAGTAACTAGATCATAACATCACAAGCAACACAATTAATGAGACCATACTGCAAGTACTGCAATTTTGTATTCATCATTCATGGCAGTCGTGTATCAGTTGTGTGTGTTGTTTAAAAATCCAATGTTTAAGGAAATGTTTATGCACATATTTACCATCTCTGAATCGTTAAAAATTAAATTAAGATATTTAATAGATTTTTTTTTATTATAAACACAAACATGAATACCACTAATAAACCATTGTTTGTTAGTGGTACAGAATAATCTGAACAGAATATATAAATTTACCAGTCAGGGTTAAGGATTCAATATACAAATCAGTGATTAAAACACACAAAGAAAATTAATAGAGGAAAAAGAAAATAAAGATGAAAACCTAAATTGAGGTAATTAATATAAACCAAACGTTTTTGTGTGCATGTTCCTTCCTCGTGTATTATATAAGAAGTAAATGTAAAGTTCATTGTGAAATGCAACACAAAAAAAGTTTTCCAAAAACAAAAATCACGTGATTCCGGGCAAAAAAAAAAAGAAGCCGCCAATTTGTGCTGAAGTGTTTTACTATCCACTTACTATCTTCCCCAATCTCTTCAACCATGTCACCTTCAGTCAGGGCCGGACTGGGACACAATTTCCCAGACCCCACACCAACCCAGGCCGTCCTAGGCACCCAAATAAATTTACAAACCACAGACAGACTTATTATTTACCCTCTAGTATATATAGTATATATACACAGCATTGGAAAAAAATATATAAAAATTCAAATTTTATTTGTCACATACACAGTGATATGATGATATGCAGTAAAATGCTTAAACGAATGCCCATGACGTTAAAAATAAAAGATTATTAACAGGAAATAAATTTGAATGGAAAAAAGAAATAAAATAGAAAAAAAATTTTGTTAGGATAAGGATAATATACTGTATCTAGAGAAAATATATACAATATAAGAAAAATATAAGAAAAACATAAGAAAACCTAGCAGTACAAATATAGAAAAGAAATTTTTGTGTGGAAATGAAGTAGGAATTTAAATAGAAATGTCCGGCGGTGGTGTGTGCAAATATGGATAAAAGTGTCTTATTTAAAGTGACTATTTGCAATGAGCAAAGAAATGAAATATAAATATGTAAATATGCATGACCACTGAAGCATAATCAGTTTCTATTTTTTTTTTTTTTTTTTTTTTTTTTACATGTGCATGTATTGTTTAAGATAAACAGTTTTGGTAAATTTTTTAACTGCTGACAATATTTCTCCTAAATTCAAAATATAACTAGCTATCTAAAGTGTACATATTTAAAGGAAATGACAACACAACATATCAAAATAACCCAAGATTATGCAGTATTCGCACAGCTTTAATAACTCAAATAAAACAAAATGCAAATAATACAAAAGACAGAACTATCTCCACCTTGGTGCAAAACAATCACCTCATTGTAATTTTATTGTTCAGAATCTAAATAAATATGTATTTATTTATTCTTTAAATGTCTTAGATGCCCAAATTTGCAAAACAATACATTTCATCCAATATAACAAATGATTTTTCTTTATTTTCCTTCTACCTGTCTCAGTTTCTGGCTGAATCTGATGTGTGATCACAACTTCCGTATCCTAACAACTTCTACCGTGCGTAATAATCATGCAACTATGCAATTATGGAATGACGTCACAGAACAACTTAAGATTATCATAAATGAATGCTTAACTGATAAACTTTAAATAAACACAACAACAGAATCGTTGTTTCGCAATCGTTGTTGCGAATACGCACGGTAGAAGTTGTTAGGATACGGAAGTTGTGGAGAACACAAGCTTTGACCGTAATCAAGAAACCGTAATCAAAAACCGTAATAAGATACAGCAAATAAGTTGTTGTAACCATAGTGGATTTATGCAAGAAAACTGTAAGAAGTGTTGAACGTTTGACGTTAAAAAATAAACGAAGAGACAAAGAATTCATGGACGTCAGTGTCGTGAGTAAACCAGTTCAATAAGAAAGATACGCGTCAGTAAAAATGAAAAAATTATTTTTCATTTTTACAATCGTAAAAATGAAATATTGCTCTTACATTAATGATGTATATAAAGTAAAAGTTAAGAATCATGTGTGATATGCATTTGTGCAATCGGTTTTCTATTACTCGTTTGCACGTTGCATTTTTTTTTCATATCACACATTTAACTTTATACAGCAATGCACTTAGTAAAATCACTCACACTATGAAATGGTACCAAATAAACCACAGATTATTAATTACACTGTGAGTAAATACTGTACTGCAAAGCCTTAAAGGCATATCTCATTCTTCTGTTCTGTGAAATCAGTAAGAATAACTTATAACCAGTCTACACACCCCCGAGGTGAAATGGTTTAGTCCTGACTTTTAGTTGGGAGTGTGTAATGTCCTGATGTTCATCAAATTAAAATAAGAAAAGGTCAAATTCTTTAGTTTGTGCCCAGTTTAGAAGAAGAAAGTGAGAGAAAAGATAACGCTATGCAGCCGTTATCTCTTTAGGAGTATAATTTTATGTATATGCTAGCTCGCATAACATTTCATATAATGTCAGTTATACCCAATGTTTAGTGGCACACCTTTTTTTTTTTTTTTCTTTGTGATGTTAAGGGGAAGTTTTCCCACCCTAAAGCCACTGGAAAGCCAACTTCCCTCCCGTCCCTGACCGTAATTTCCGTTTCAGGGACTTGGCAACCCTAATCATAACCTCGAATTAACCTTCATGTGATTGGCTGAAATTCTAAGAGCCATCTAATAGGCTACAAGTAAGTGAAGCGCGGCAGAGAAGTCTCTACAAACCCACACGCAAACCCAGGAATGTTAAAAAAATAAATAAAAATGTTGAGATGTTTGTAAATGCAAAATACATATGTGAATCACGAAAAATTTATACACAGTCATACTGTGTGCACTGGATACTTCAACAAAACAAAAAAAGGCATTAGTTTACAAAAAAAATAAAATGCTGTATGTTGGAAGTCAGATTATTTCTGAACTTTCTTCCAGTAATAGGCATGTTAAAGATAAATTTAAAAAAAGCTTACATCTTGCCTACAAAAAACAAAATCAAAGTAGATAGCTTAAATTAAACCGAATCCCATTCACTACAGACAAGTACAAATACAAAGTTAAACTAAATTTTCAACGTTTAAAATCTTTTCACTGTTACCAGAAACAATGCATGTTGTCCCGCCTGCGGTACAGCCGACCCTGAGAGATTTATTAAAGCCGACATGAAGGGAAACCAGTCTTTAATATCTCCAAGTTAAATACACAGCTAAAGTTACTGTTATACTCCATACAGTTAATCCCTGGTCCGCTCACCATCACAGTATCCCGCAGAGTCAGCATCTATACACCTGACCGAAGCCCCTCTCCTTACTGCCAGTTTACAATGCACAAATGGACGGTCCATTTGCAACCCTTATGTCACCTTACTGATTTACAGACTGATAAAGTAAAGAAGTTTTCTGATCACATCCTTAGAAGACACACATCACATACACATCACACACACACTGAAGGCAAATATATATATAAAACTGTTTAAATGGAGATCGCGGGTCAAATGCCTAGGGCTAAATCGGATGAATCCCACCTTCAACAGCCACTAGGCTGGGTGGGTTTCATAGACACCGTCCCAGTGGTCGGGACAATAAAGGCGGGTGTGGACCTTGTCCTAGCACTACATGCTGGACAGTGGGAAGTAGTTGCTCAAAAGGACAAGGAATTACTCATCCTTTTAGAGGTAAGTCATGTTTCTATATCATTTATCAAAGAACTGACTGAAAATAAAATCATGAGTTTAAAAACTTTAAATTAATAGGTTTTTGAATGGATTTTTTTTTTTTTTAGCTGTGTAAGGGTTTATTAGATTTCTTGCATCCAGTCAGATGAATCCTAGAATTTGATTTCCAGGGTATGACTGAAACTGTCTAGTATTGCCTTTCATTTGTGCAGTGTGCACAGACCTGCTTAAAGCACAGCAACTTTAAACTTTTATTTTCGCGCCCCCTGGGCAAAACTCCGCCCTGTCTGGCTAGTCCTAACCAATGCCAATGAGAAGAACGCTCTCTACCAACACACAGAGCAGAGAGCACGCTTCTCATTGGTTGGGTTCTTCGGTTCTGTGTGAAATCGGTAAGAATAACTTAAACCCAGTCGACACACCCCCGAGGGGAAATGGTTTAGTCCTGACTCTTAGTAGGGAGTATGTAATGTCCTGATGTTCATCGAATTAAAACAAATATACAAATAAGAAAAGGTCAAATTCTTTTTTTGAGAGTTATAACACTGATTTGAATCCATACCAGAACACCCAGAGTACCACAGCCCACTCCGCACTGGGTGAACCGAGCACAACCCGGCCTTCCCAGACCCCAGTTCCCCATCCTGTAACAGGCGGTTGCCTGGTTACGGGCTCCCGGCCAGTGGGGGCGTCCTCTGTAAATTTAATAAAAGGAGAGACTGGGCCCAGGTAACAGCAGCCAAATCACCTCTAGCTAAATGCTAATGCCAAATGCTAAAAGCTAAGATGTTATAAACCTGAATGCAGGATATGTTTGTCCAGTGCGCATGTGAGTACAGAGAATTAATGTGTATTTATGTGAAGCCCGCCGAGGCATTAATATCACATTTGTATTTGTTTACTGTGCACTTACGGCGTTCCTCCTGCTGTGGTTATGCAGGAGGGTTTTTTGTTGTTGTTCTGTTTGTGTTTGGTGTGTGTGTTTTCCCGTGAGTTGGTGCGACAGCTGTTCCTCCGGGATTGAGTACACCAGCGGCAGTATGCACGTGGGACCGAATCTTCAGCTGCTCCTGCGCCGCCGTTAAAGGGACGTCGCTCGCGGCGAGGACATCGGACTCGGAGCGGGGCGTTCCCTGGTTACTTTATTTTACTCTTTGTGTATATATGGACTTTTTTAAAAAGGAGAAAGGACTCTATACGATCGCGAACACGGACTGAGTGAGTGTGTGGTATGAGTGGCCGGCGAGTGTGACTGGTGTAATATACAGCACAAATATTAAATGTAAATACACTTGAATGCACTTTTGTATTCTCTGGTGGTCCTTATTCACCCCCTGATTTCTGATAACGGCTAGCTATTATTTTAACATTAATAGTAGCGAGTTTGTTACAATCCGATGATGCCATGGAGGGTCCCAGCCCAAAAATTAGGGTAAGGCTCCCATCATTTTTGTCCAGGCCAGTTTCATTAGTTTGGTTTTTAAATGATTTACAATCCAAACGCAGTGTCTGATTTTCAACAATTGATGCTCAAACTAAATCATTAATTGTTACTTTTTTAGTTCAGTTTAATACATTTTTATTTGTATATCGCTTTTAACTATTGCTAGTTTTAAATAATTTTTCTTTAATGCAAGGGAATCAACAATTTGTGTGTGTGTGTGTGTGTGTGTTTATACGATCCATCTAAATAATAATAATAAAAAAGACTTATCATGGAAAGTTTTTTTTTTTTTTAGCTGTGTAAGGGTTTTTTAGATTTCTTGCATCCAGTCAGATGGATCCTAGAATTTGAATTCCAGGGTATGACTGAAACTGTCTAGTATTGGCTTTCATTTGTGCAGTGTGCACAGACCTGCTTAAAGCACAGCAACTTCACTTTCTACAAGATAAATTATAATTGCTCTTTAATTTATATATAACTAATATTTAATTAATTACACAAATGTTTTTTTTTATTATTATTATTTTTTTAAAATCATTCTTAACTTTTATTTTCGCGCGCTTAGTGCGGCGCCCTGGGCAAAACTCCGCCCTGTCTGGCTAGTCTTGTGTGTGTGTGTGTGTGTGTGTGTGTTTATACGATCCATCTAAATAATAATAATAAAAAAAGACTATCATGGAATTTTTTATATATTTTTTTAATTCCAGAAATCTAACTTGTGTATTGTACTGTAGATTGATTACATATAAAGTGAAATATTTACTTGGGAAAAACTGCTGACTTGACTGCTGTCCAATAACCACCTCATTGTAATTAGATAATCTTATAATCGAAATTAATATATATTTATTCATTTATCTTTAAATAACTTAGATACCCAAATTAGCAAAACAATAAATTATCATCCAATATGTTATAACCAATAATTTTTTCTGTATCAGTCTCCGCCTTATTTTGAAAAAAAGAGAAGTTTTAAACCTCACAAATGCAGACAGAATTTTCTAAAATGTAAAAATTAGAACAATTATGACTACATTATGACAAAATATTTTTAGAAAAATCAGACTTTATGACTCATTTTGGTTCATGTCTGCATTATAGTTCCCGTCACCATGCTCCATTCCTACTTTTATAAAATATTGTGATTTTTTCTGTCTGCTAATGTAACTTTACAATAAATAATATAAATGTCTTTTAACATATAGTATTTTAAGTGACGATAGTACGTGCACTACATCTAATATTTGCTAGCAGTTCAATACTTGCAAAGAAAAAAATACAATAATTTACAGCTGAAACTGACCTGCACCCGAAGCCCCGAATAGATCGGAAATGCGACAAGTGCTTTCTTTGTGCCCATTCCCTCTCTAGCATGTCTGTTTGCTTTGCCGCTCTGGAG
>JAOVVB010140757.1:0-12053 GCA_028570985.1 Heterobranchus longifilis
TGATATCACAACCAACCGTCTCTCTCTCTTCACTCAGTGTCTAGCTCGCTCTACCCTCTCTCTCTCTCTCTCTCTCTCTCCCAAAAATTGTTACATATTATGCCTTTAACTTGAAAAACTATTATAAAACCAGTTGTGTAAACTCAGATCAATAGGGATGTAATGTTACTGCAAACTATGTTAATACCTTATAAGTGAGTTATTACCTTAACCTGGGCAGTGTATTCACAGTAATCAGGTTTGATGTGTGTGCACGGGGCAAGATGACTAATGTGGCCATGAAAAAAACAGTAATGTCATACAACCTCTTTCATATGCAAATGGTTCGGCTATCTCAGGTGTGACAAACCAAAGAGCAACGCTGCATGTAAAATACCCTGACAGCCGGTGTTTACCAGCCAACACTAGTGCAATAACCAGCAGAGGCCCGTGTTTACTGTAAACTGTAGTGAACAGTGTCATCTTGCAGCAGAAGACACAACTTCCTGAAGCATGGGAATATCAAATCCAGAAGGAAATCAGTTCTTACGGGGTTATAGGCTTAAGCAGAATGTTCCTCAAAACTAAAATGGAGCATTTTATTATAGATATAGTGCTACATCAATACGCACATCTACACTGTTGTAGTACTTTTGATACTGCCACATGATGAATGACAGCCACTGAAAGAGCCAGACCGTCCATTAGAGCTGAGAGGATTTTCTCTCTGCTGTTCCACTTTTGGGGCACTCTGGCCAATCCTCTTGAGAGATCATTTAAATGCATTTTCCACACAAATACATACATAGTGAATACATTCCCGTTTGACCATCAGGTGTCCAGTCAAGTAAGTTTAACAGGAAACTACTAACATGATTCTGCAGACTAATCGATTAGTTGATTTAATCAGCAGATCTGTAAAACTGAGGTTCTCCACAACGAATCATGTAAAAGCACCCCTTTAAATCTTGTGTTTACCAGAGATGTGCTCATACGTTTTTTGGAAATAAGTCATTCAGCATGGGAAAAGCATAAAAAATGACTAATCGATTAAAGAAATCAACTAAACGACCGATTAGTCGACTAATCGACTAAGGGAACCCTTTTAGCGAGTGGAAGCTAAAGTTAAATCTCAATAGTTAACACAGCACAAAGTTAATTGAGAGTTAAGTCGAATTAAAACCTTAATAAAAAAGTGGAAAAACAGTAAACAAAGTTAAATCAAAAGCAGCTCTATATACCATACCATTCCATCAAATATAAATGAAGGAAATCAGCACAGTCTACAAATAACTCCATGTTAACAAATAATTCAGTTCTTTAGAAGTTAATGGCTGTAAGTCTAATCAAGTGCAACAGAAAAAATACTGAGCTGCTTGTATCTACAGTTTGAATTATTCAGACAGACTTATCATCCTACATCCACTTGACTGCTTTACTGGAAACTATTATTTTAATTGCAATGTTGACTTGGCAGCAGCTGTACATTCTAATCACTTGGCACTCCAGAAACGCAGCAGATAAGACATTGAGAGCAGAAGAGTGCTAACTTCATTGAGGCTGGGCCTTCATATTTGCTCTCTTTAGTGCCTCTGCAGTGCATCTGGCCTGCCATGGAATAATTCTGCCTGAGTGAGAAAGGCGTGTGTCACCACTGTGTAGAGAGAGGAGGGACGAGAGGGCGTCACCCTGCCCCCAGCAAGGCATGCTGACTCACTGTGACAAACACTAATAAATAAGTGATTTATCCAGGATCCTTCGACATAAATCTCCTGGAAAGCTGTGCTGAAAACACTGGCGGGTTCGGCTGAAACTAATCCTCTGTCCAAGTGTGCCATCTCTCCTGTCAATTATCTTTGACAGCGTTTGCCACAACAGAAAGACATGCTAGCACAAACCCATGGCTCACAGATTGGATGCTTCCCTGCATGTCTTGTCTTCATTACCGAGTCCTGCTCTGATTAATGAGACACGGATGGCTTGCCAGTGCTGCTCTCTGTCAGCAAAAGTGCACCACTGACCAGGCTTTCACACCACAAACGATAAAATGCATAGTTTCTGCCAGGTGCTTGCTTTAGTCCATTAATCTCAGACTCTATATTTGTATAGATTTACTAATGACATGAACCATAAACATCATATAAAGTAGCTCAATCCATCCAACTACAGGCTGCTATCTCCAGTATGGCCCCATGTGCTCTTGTCATTTCAAATTATTCATATCCAGATAAAATCCAAATGCAATTTAAGACACCTTAGCCACTTAAAGTATTTGCTGGATCACAAATCTGATTGCATCCATCTTGGTTTTTCTAAACTACATGCAAATCAAGGCCGGTACTTCTACAGTCCAGAGGGTGGTGCAGTGCACCTGGAGCTGTTTGGGAGCTAAAAACACCAGAAGAAGTTGTGCACGTGTGCAGTTTAGTTAGAACAATAACAGTTTAGCTATCCGCTAGCCAGCTAGCAATGGCTGTGCCATATCTTATTGTTTGTGATCGTGATAATCCCGTTATAAATTTGTCCATGATAAAATAGTGTCATGTCATGATATCAACCATATAGTGACGTGATGACGTGTTGATGCATTTGCATACCCTACATGTTCTCGTCACCTGGGCACAGACGATACGATACAATACGATACACTTTATTGTCCCCGTAGGGAAACTTGTCTTGGACTCAAAATGCTGCCTTCATAGTAGGGATGAAACAAACAAACAAACAAACAAACAAACAACATATGAACAAAAACAGCACACACTGCAACACAACAGCACATACTGAAGCACATTACAACCATAGATGACACATTTTAGTGCCGGATTTAGTGCAGAAAAGGGGAGCTAATAAATGCTGCTGCAGTCACCAATAACACAGTGATTGTTCAGTATTTTTTTTATACATCATCATGAATATCGTCACCGCAAATTACCCTGAAATATTGTGATATTATTTTGAGTCTGTATCGCCCACCCCTACTATCAACTATCCATAAACTAATACAAACACATAGAGAACTATGAGCAAGACAAAGTTGTAGCGTGGACGGATGATTCTTGGGATTTTGTTTTGTTTTATTTGCATTTTTGTTTTGTTTTGTTTTGGTATTTTGATTTGTGTATTTCTGTTTTGCTTTTGATATTTTTTGTGATTATTATTATTTTTTAAATGTTGTTCTAAAAAATAATTTTTAAAAATGAGCTCAGAAAAAAAAGACAAGACTCAGTCTGCTGCTCCATCATAAAATGTCTTTCTACCTGTCGCTCTATATGTGACAGGGAGACTGATGGTTAATTTCAGTGGAGCCTAATTTCTACAGCTGCCATTATCACAAGACACATGGACAGACCGTGGAAGTAGATATTTCCACAAATCATTTGACTGGGCTCCAAGTGCTGCCAAAACACATGTGACCTACACTCAATTACTGTGCCTGAATGCCTCCTGTGTAGACACAGACGGAGCACTGAAGTGCTGCTGCTGCTGCTAACATGCTGCTTTCACTATACAATCAGAGCTGATACATGTCTGTTGGTGTGTATTTATGTACACGGCGTAGATACATGTTAGGCTGTTGGTGTGTATTTATGTACACAGCGTAGATACATGTTAGGCTGTTGGTGTGTATTTATGTACACAGCGTAGATACATGTTAGGCTGTTGGGGTGTATTTATGTACACGGCACAGATACATGTTAGGCTGTTGGTGTGTATTTATGTACACGGCACAGATACATGTTAGGCTGCAAATGGACGGTCCAAACAGAACCACGTGGACTTGGGCACATTTACAATTTGGTGATTTCAAACCATCTTGAAAGCTTCTTCACTTTGCTTTTCTGATATCGGATAGCTAACTGATTTTCCCAAGACACATGAAGTGGATTGTAAATGGGGGTCCATGTTTCACTTAAAGGCCCTGCACACCCACACAGGTGTTTTCACTTATTTTTGCCTGATTAGAGAAGGAATGTGTACAGAATGTGCTTGATTGAAATCTGTCTGATCCTTTTATGTATTTTTTGTGTGTTAAGGAACAGCCAGTTCATACATGCGTAAAATGAACACTGCTGAATATTCGCCTCCTGTTCACTTTCATTCTATGCGAGCGAAAGGGGGAAATAAAACATCTGCTGGCAAAGCAAATCTGCATGGTGTTCAACTTTGGTGAACTTTGACCGGCACGAAATATCGCCTCGGCCGGCGATGGTCACTCGCTTGTATTTGCGTATGTGTGACCGTGCCCTTTATCACATCTTTATCATTCTTACTGGTCCATCAAGTTTGGTGACCTCATGTCATTCCAGCATAGATACACTTCAACCTGAGGAGAGGTCTCATTAACTAAAATAAGTAAAAACACCTGTGTAGGTGTGCAGGGCCATTAAATCAGATGTAGAATCTTCAAATCATAACCCAGTATGCACTTCCTGTTGCATATTTGCTTTTGACTTTTCCTGCCAATAAAGACACACTATGATTGTAGCGTACTGTTATGCAAGTCTGGGTTTCCATTTGTCCATGCAGTTAAATTTGAAACCAAAAGGTCCACCTCCTGTGTGCCAGAATGCCATTGGACACGCCCCACAGAGGTCAGGCTTCATTGAGGTCAAAGTTGAACTGCGGGTATAAAACCTTGCAGGTGTTACATGCTGCGTTCACTTGCACAGCTGTTTCAGAGAGTGCAGCCGTTTTCTCTGGTGAAAAAACAAAGTCTTCCTCTGCATAATGCCTTGCTTGTGAAAACCCACTAATGCTACATGAGGAGACTGCTCCATGTTTAACCAAAACATCTTCTCCACAACCAATCATTTCTGTAACACACCTGTTAAGTCATACATTTCCTTTGAGCTTCAAGCCATATCATTTTTCACAACACTGGAAGAAAAATAATGAAGGCAGGTCATTTTCTGCCATGAAGCACTGTGTTCAGAAGAGACTATCAATATTCACGATCAGAGGTGATTATTTTCTATGTGCTCATCTTCTTCTTAAGTCAAATATAGCAAACACTGGGCGTGTTGATTGTGTGAGACAAACAAAGCATACCCATCAATTTAACCATAGCAACTTGTATTCTTGGTTGAATAGGACCAGGCTTGTGTTTTCATGACTAGCCAGTTAAAAACTCTGGTTTCTATCCAGTAGATAAGAGAATAACTAAGTCAGATCAGCTGCTCAGAACATCATCAAGCTTATGAGAAAGAGTTGAAAAGATTTTTCCAATCAACAACAGCAGGCACGAGTTTTTCCATTTCATTTGTAATACTGATAATGATAAATACATCCTCCGCACAGCATTCCTTCATTAGGCAATAGGCCAAGCCATTTCTCATTTTTCTTATTTTCTAAACCTTTGAAATAATTGTTTTTCAGACAGCATCCCTCAAAGGGAACAAATTAAAACTTGATAAACTCAGTGACTCGTAATAACAAATATGATTTTGTGCAGTTCTGGGACATCTGTTAGCTTAGTGAAACTTATTTCTCATAAATGGCCTCTTTTGTAGACATGAAGGACAAGCTCCATTACCAATCCTTTCTACATTTTTTCTACATTAATAATTTATCCAAGTGCTGAGCATGGCCACCCACCCACTGCTCAAACCTTTTGAGAAAGGTATTTTAAAAAAGATATACAGCTCCTCCTTTGCATACTCATACATTAATGTGAAAACTAAGAAGTGTTTAAATGGCAAAACACATTAAAAAAAAATACAGACCTCTTCTTCAAAAGACCAGCACACTAAAGCGTGAGACTGCAGGAGTTATGGCCTCCCATTCCAGACAAGCAGCAATTTCAAATTAGAGACCAATGTGAAATATGCTGGCAGAAGGACAGGCTATAGAATCTGCCTCATCAAACCAAATAGAAGAGGGATTTAATGTTATGCAGAAACAGTACGTATCAAAGGGTGTAACGGTCCACTGAAGTCACGGTTCAGTGCGAGTTTGGTACGGCAGTAAAAACAAATGCATAACAGTACATTTCTCCTGTATACTGTGATGGTTGGGAGCAAATACAAGAACCATTACATCTGCAGTGGAGTGCCTTTAAATTATGTTTAACATTTAATGATTATGGGACTATAGTATTGACACGGGTGGTTAGTCAGCTTAATCAGCGTACACACGGTGAGACACTCCGGATAAGAAAGTCAACCACCTAAAATACAGAAACCCTGCAGTGTTGTTTGAAGGTTATTGTTCTGCACATAAACTAACCAAAGCCAGTATGATATTGACCGTTCTGACAGGCCCTGACCCTAATTCTGTCAGTGGTGCATATTCATGAGGTAATTTGGAGCTTTACAGGAATTAGGTCATGACAAGGCAGTCTGCATCCTTGAGTGACTTTAGCACCTTTTGCTGTTCTCTTGTAGCCGCAGCTGAAGAAGACGAGCGCTGCATCCTGCGTTAAGGTTTTAAAATGCTGCAGTAGTAATCGGAAAACATTACTGTAGATACCAGTAGACATTAACTATAGACAGATTGTAATCTCATGGATTACTCTCTCAAATTATTTCTCAGCTGTTAATTCATCTGGTAAATAGTCCCAAAATGACCTTAAAAAGGGCAATCCAGATCCACGGTCTCATCTTGATGTCCACCCCACTGGAGTCGGCCAGTCGGCAGTTAGCTGTCCCAGGACAAACTCGAGACAAAAATCAATGTGTGACGCAGGCTTCTTTTTAAACAGCTGTTTATCTGCCTTCCGTTGCTTGTCATCTGATGCCTTCTCTACGGTCTACTGTCTTCAGCCTCTGGAGACTGGATGTCAGGACAGTGACCTTGTTAATTCAATTCACCTTCGTAAGATGAACACAAAGTCTGTCTGCCAAGGGGCGGTGTTGGGTATCAGAGTCAGGTACTTCAGAGACGAGTTAACAGCTCTACACTGCAGGCTTTGAGTGTGAAACATAAGCTGGAATTTTTATGCGTCAGTCAGTCATTAAAACTCCCTCTTCTATTAACATTGAGTCATTGACTGAACTTTGAAATGACTCCCTGTAATGTGAAAGGGTGGGCAGTGAGGACCAACGCCTCAGTCTGCAGCTCTGTGCAGCTTTCAGCCAATTTCAGCTCATTGTTTTGGTTTGTCATTCATATGGTTGAGTCCCAACAGCTCTCACCAACCCCCCCCCCCCCCCAATATAAAACACCGGGCAGCCATTTCAGGTCACTAGATAATTAGTATACCGATTGGATGCCAACTGCCCAGCACAAAATGGCTGAGAGCCAATCTAAACAACTACTGGCTACTGGGGAGAGTCAAACATCTAGAAAAGAACACGGGGCTCGTGTTAGAAGGCAGGCCTTTATTTCTTATTCCCTCTGTTTGATCAGACAACAACACTTGAGTAATCCAGAACAACAAAGTGTTGAAAGTAGCATGATTATTGTTGAATTTCTTAAATTAAAAGTGATGGAAATATACAGTATGCTTAGTTGACAACAAATATGACAGTTTATCCACCTTTGTTTTTTCCCCGGGCCATTAGGGCAAGCCTTTATTTGTTTGTGTTGACCACACCCCCGGGCCATTAGGCTTTTTGTATTCGACCCGCAGCCACTATTTGAGGAAATACAGTATTCAGACTTTTGAGTTGTTATTCCTGTAAGTGGACTTACAAAGACCTTGATAGCTGTACTGATCGCATTCTATGTTTGTGGCCGTTTTCTGTTGCTTCATTTCATTAATGTAGCTCAGCAGCTAGCTAGCTATGTAGTAAAATGACATCCACATTCTTAATCCCACACACAATCCACTGATTGAAAGGGGAACAACACCAGACCTACTTGAATTGCTGAAAACTCAGAGACGTGGGCAGTGACTCAGATGTCTGGAACAGACTAGAGTTGGTACAAAACCAGGAGGACTAAAACAAATCCACTCCTCTAATGACCAATTGTGGCTCTGTTGCTGTGTTTGTGGCCAAAACACCTTTATATACAGCTGTAAGTAGTGAGTAGAGTATGTAAGTATGTATGTAGTATGTCAGAAATGTGTTCAGGGCCAATAAGGCCTTTAGTCCAGTTATATTCTTATTCTAAAATAAATAGTCTGTCATAGCCTTGTTCATCTACAATCTACAAAAAAAACAATTCCAGGTTTCTTATGTTTATAATTTCACAACAAAGTGGCAGTGCTTATAAATACTGATATGATTATTTGTTAATGTTGTGCACTAATGTCTGACAAACTGGGATCATGTCAGAAAATAGTACAAAATGACCCCTTTTGGGTTCAACAACACAATACCTTTGGAGCATCCATTTATTTCTATATCCATTAATGATCAAACGTCTCTCCATAGTCCATAACAGTGAACACAATTCTCCCCATTCTTATTCACAGATGTAGAATGACCTGTAAATATCTATCAGAATTGTCTCCGCCTTTTGTCCATAAATCGCTCTGGCTAACTCTCCAACTTCCTTTGCAAATAAACAACATCTCTATCTCTTTATCAAGCCCTGCAGAGTTTTTCTTTTAGTAGCTCAGTAAACAATATCAAGGACAAGAACATTCAGACATGCTTGGAATCCCAAACTGTTTCTCTGTTCTGAATAGTACCTGAATCAATGTTGACAGAAGAATATATATTTACAACCGTGTTTCTCAGCAAGAGATGTAATGTATTTAGAAGAACACAACAACTTATCAGGCAATCAATCATAGGGCAGTAGCTATGTAAACAGCTTATATTTACCAATCCCAAGCCATTCAACTCCAATAAAGCACTAGTTTTCCTTTTCTTTAAGGGAAACACACAATCGCATGCCTTCTGAATAAAAAAAAAGCAAAGACTGGGGACAGTAATACTCCTGTATTGGTGAGAATAATCCCTTCCCTTCTGGGGAAAAAAGCTTTTGGAATATTTTATGGACATAGATTTTAATAGAGCTCATCACTGGATTGATTTGTTATGAAGTGAAGCATGCAAAAACAGAGGACATCAATTGAACAAGTCTCAGCACCAAGAAAGAGAAGTTAATCAGACTATTTATTACAAGTTGCCTTGAAAAAGCATAAAATAAGAAATGTCTTTGAGTTAGAGGCTTGTCGGAGAATAGATGACAGATCATTCTATGGGAAAGACAAATAGAATGGGAGAGAGATACAATGTGCTTCACTGACCAGACAGTGTAATGCTGTCTGCCACATGATAAGGAAGTGAATAACTCTGACTACTGCCAATGACTGTTGCTATGTTGTTACAATGAAATCAACTGCTGTTCAACCAAAGGCTGCACAGTCTATAAACATCACTCACATGGCATTTCAGACACGGATCCAAGCACAGCAAACAATACAATCACTGTGTAGGGACCGCGACGTTGCAAACCTAGAGATAAGTGAACGTAATTCAATGTACCTTGGTTAGCAAGCCTTTTCGTGGTTATAAAAATAAATAAAAGAGGCTATGAGCCTCGACACAATGGAAGGTCTTAAGCTTCACAGGAATTCAGTTGTACAAAGACCACACTGGAAGGTGGAGCAAAGACACAAGGAACTGTACAAGAGGATAACAACGCACACTTTTGGACAGTGTCTTCTCAAAATGTATTCGGTAGGTTACAATCAGTTGTACACAAAAAGTGATGGGATCAGTTGTTTTTAAAGAGAGCTAGAGAGAAGTTGAGACCCTGCCTAGTTTCACACTGCTGTCCACTTGGCCGATTGCTGCCTAAAGAGGGTGCGGTTCATGGATTGTCTGTTTTAGAAAATAACAGACAGCTGGTTCAGGGCCAGACTTGTTTGAACTGCTAGCTTAGTGAGGCTTCAGCACATGCAGCACATGCAGCAGGCCCATTTCACAGAAACCAACAGGCACACAGTAAAGGCACAGGTGTAAATTACAAAATGCATGATGTCTGACTTTCATTTAGCTGCTGCAGTTGCAGGGTCCTGGTATTGTGCATGCTGGCTCACTGTCGCACTGTCATGTTTTACTTGGACATGTTATTAGTAACACATGTGCTTTTCCTACTATGACAAGTCACAATATGCCATTTTTTTGGTCAACAGGCAAGAAAAAGGTAAATAACTGCTGTGCAATGAACGCTAGTCTGAGAACAGGATTGTAAATGACAATGTAGTAAATGGCTGTACATCATTTACAAACTCCAAAAAGTGGATTTTGTGTTAAGTTACTCTTTAAATGTGATGTTTGAATAAAATTTGCTGCAATGAAATGCAAAATGGAGGGGAGAATATTGAGTCTCCCATACAGAGTATTGGAGTACTGCCAATCTAATCTGTTTACTACAGTGGACCATCAGGAACACTTAAGCTTGCTTTGAGTTACACACTTTTATACAGTTAATACTGCTGTAATATTAAATGGCTAATAATTTAAAAAAAAGAAAAAGAAAAGTCTGTAATGCTGAGATGTAATGTGTTTTGGACACAAATTTAAGCCTTTTGTCAACCTTAAACATATATCACATAGTACTGGTCAGGCCTTGTCCTGCTCCTGCACCAGTCCTGAGACAAGTGATGAAGGTTTTACATTCACAGAGCGCTTTTTTGATAAACGGGCAACAAAGGACATTCCAGCCAATCACATGGTGAAAGTCTCAGAAAGAGGAGAGAAGTACAAAGCTGGACACAGACAACTGGACAACAAGATACCACCATAGAAAACAAATGACATCAAATCCCCCTGGGGATTTGGGATTCTGAAGCTGGATTCCCTCTTATAGCGCCTCACTTCAAAGTGATTCCTCAGAACGAGGCAGAACGAATGACAACTAAAAATCTTATAAAAAATGAAATAATGAATATACTCATCAAATTGTTATAGAAAAACAGAGAGACCCTGACATAACTATTTCACTTCAACAAGTCAAACAAAAGACGACAAGACAACATTTTAAAGTATTTAAACCATATTATTCCGTTTTTATCTCCTTTCACCGGCTGCTTTTCACTAAGGTAAGCTAACTAACAACATGACGATCACTTGCTACAAATAAGGTATTGACAGGCATCCTGTTGTGACACGATAGGCGAATTTGACCTTAATGCACCCAGACAACGTGACACCCGTCAACCTAATTAGCGAAATGGGAAATCGGGGGGTGTTGGAAAGTGGGTGTCCAATGAACAGTTCTCAGTGAACGCACAAGTGTGACCCACTACACAACTCCGCTTTAGGGGAGGTTTTGCATCACTGGGCCTTTGGTGTCCGGAGCCCCAGGGCTTTACAGCGTACTGGAGCACAGGAGCTCGTCCTGGAAAAATAAAAATCAGGCTACAGTATGAACAAAAAAAGAAGAGCTAAACACAAACACGGACAGATGACACAGACAAGGACACCGGGGGGGAAAGTAATGGCATTAAACTAGTTTATATACACTGAACACTGTCTACAATATCTCTTTAATGGAGTGGGTCTAGATCTCATTCTTATAAAAACACTTTAACTTTGGATTTAATGGCAAAGACCTTTATGATATAAACAGTGAAATGTAACAAAGTACATTACTCAAGTACTGTACTTAACTATAAATCTGAGGTACTTGTACTTTACTTGAGTATTTTCTTCCCCTGCCACTTTATACTTATCTCCACTACGATTCAGAGGGAAATGTTGTACTTTTTACTCCACTACATTCATCTGATAGCCTTAGTTACTTTACTAATTAAGAACTTTTAAAATATTGTATACAATATCTGTGTTTTGATGTACATTAAACTACCCAATGGTATATTTAAGTACAGCTGAAATAATTAGTCAATTGACAGATAATTAATTGGCAAGTATTTTGAGAATTGTTTATCAGTTTTCATGCTAAAACATTTCATGGTTCCAGCTTTACAAATGTGAAGATTTTCACACTTTCACAGCTTTTTCTGCATTGAGTAGTTGCTTTTAATACTTTTAAGTACATTTTCCTGATTATACTTGCATACTTTTACTTGTAACTGAGTATTGTTGCAGTGTGGTATTAGTAGCTTTACTGAAGTAAAGGATCTAAATACTTCCTCCACCACTGGATATAAACAGAAGACTCTCCCACTCTTGACATGTGACCATGTTACCCTGTAAAGGAATATGCCA
>JAOVVB010140768.1:0-12053 GCA_028570985.1 Heterobranchus longifilis
CCCCAGTCTCCACTATCTAAACTTTCTGTTCTGTTCTTGTTCTGTCAGAAAGCCAGGTGTTGTGACGTTTGATTCCACCCTCAATTATGAATTTCATATAAGCAAAGTCATCCACTCTTGTCTCTACCATCAGAACATTGTTACATTTCAATTTGGAGTTTTAAAGATACTGAATCTATCGTACATTCTTTCATTTCCTCATGTCTGAACTACTGCAACAGTCTTTTAACTGGAATCAATCAGAAAACTATTTGCAGACTCCAAATTGTGCAGCAGCTACTCAGCTGTCAGACACTTGACAAAACTAAGAAAATATATAGTTTTTTCTCTTTATTGAATGTCTTAACCCTGGAGGCCAGTGTGTTTTAGAATAGATTTTTCATGGCCTGGACTCAGATTAAATCTCTTCGATATTTTCTGTTTATCAACCTGCATACAGTCTCCTCAGGCAGGAACCAGAGCTAGGTGGAAAACTAAAGGGGGCTGGATTTGTGTATATTTATATGTAAATATCTGGTATTTTACGAGTCCATTCCCTGACTTTGTTCTTGATATTTCACTCAAATTATTTACAGTCCACGTGATTGTTCTTATTTATTTATTTATTTATTTTTTTTACTGTTTTATGTTTGCATTTTTGTAAAGCACTTTGTGATCATTGATTTTGATAACTGCTGCATAAACACACTTTATCATGATTATAGATATATAAACATAATTTTAAAAAAGACCAAATTAAAATTCCAAAACTCCAACCTCTGAGAGATGGTCCTTAATTAACTTTTATTTACTTCTGTAAACAACTAAAGAACAAATATAGGTAAACGCCACGTAAACAATGTTTAAAAGATATTCTGTCACACGGTGGCGCCAACCTTCAACAAAACACTAAATGAGATTACATAATTTTTTTTCTTCTTTCCATCTTTTCATTCTCTCCATTGCTATCTATTGGCTGACACCATGTGTCCAATCCGAACCCGGCTTATTCCTCCCAGCAAGATTGCTCCGATGACTCATTTCATCTTTGGCCTTGGAAGGCGTCTGCTTGAAACCATCAGGGCTATGAACTATTACTTACACACTCTCTCTCTCCCTCTTCCTCTCTCTCTCTCTCTCTCTCTCTCTCTCTCTCTCTCTCTCTCACACACACACACACACACACACACACACACACACACACACACACACACACCACCTACGCTCAAGACTGCCAAATGCACTAAAAAAGCCGAGCTGTGCGTTACACGCTGAGAAGAAACTGTGTGCTTGTAGATACATACCATCTGATAAAACCTGGCAGAGACTCTCCCAATAAGGAGATCTACGTCAGAGCAGAGGAACGCCAGAAACATGTCGAGTGTTACGTGAGAAAAACCTTTGAGCTAATGGGGCAGTCATAGCACTTCATACCAATTTGTCATAGGGCTCTGGCCCAGTTTCCCAGACTGCCTCAGTCCACCTGGTATTTAAGGAACCCGACAGCAGGTGAGGAAAAATGGAGGGCAGCAGCAGTGAGTTTAAGGATTTTGGCAGCGCGGGAAGTTAACAGAGAGATGCACAATCTGTGGTGGATCTGAAGAAATGTGCGGGCATGATTGGCGGTCTGACTTGGCTTGTAGAAGCAAAGCTTAGAATGAGAGGAGGAAGTGAGATGATACAACAGGCAAACAGCGCTAATCGCGAATATAAATATGTTCTACCAAGGACACAGACATACAGAGAAAGTGTATAGCAACAACAGCAATGTATGACTTGGTTTACACATCGTCTACATACTGGTGGTAAACAAAACAGTGTAAACACCTCATGAAAAACAGGACTAGAGCTGGTTAAATCACACTGTAAGCACTGAAACTAAGAAGCCAATTAGCAGGATTTATAAACTCTGAACTGAGTTTTTCCAAATGAAATGTATTTCCTTTTGTGTCGGTTAGTATCAGCTTGAAACTGCTGTTGTTTTTTGTCAATGCAGTGCTGGACATATTAAATACTTTTTCAGTTTTCTAATTGACGCGCCTGCAATTTGGATACATACAGTATCATTTTTGTTATTTGTCTCATGATGGTTTAAAAATCACATATCAGACTGCTGGCTGTCTGGCCTTTTATGTATTAGGGCTGCATGATATGAGGAAAATATGTGACAATGTTGTTGAATAACGCAATAACGATATTACTTGTGATAAATGAATGAACAGATATTAAAGTGTACTCAGTTCCACCTTTCTGCTGCTTTCAGTATACTGCTAAAATACAACAAATTTCTTGTTGAATAAAATAAAATAAAAACATTTCCAACATTATTTTATTGAAAATATTGAACGTTGAACTAAAGACAAAAGGCACCATTAAAGAAAGAATGATAGTTACATTTTAAAGTGCCGTTTCCTGCTGATACTCTCAAAAAAATGTGTCTCTTGCGATGTGTTTATCGCACAAGTTCATATCAGTGACAATAGAACAACAATGCAGCCCTTTATGTATTTTATTGTACTGTATTGTATGATATTGTGTTGTGTTGTACTGAAGCTTTGTATTGATAACATTAGGCCACTAATTCATGAATTCATGAAAATGAGCTCATTAGTTAATTAGGATACTGAAATGTTGATTAATGTGCACTATAATAAATAAATAAATAAATAAATAAATAAATAAATGAAACAAAAATAGCTGACAGTGTAGCTAATTGGCTTAAGTCAGTTAAGTCAAGTCAAGTAAATTTATATAGAGGCCAAAATCAGAGCGCTGTAAAACATACTACACCCTCTGTCCTTAGACTCATGAGTTGGATAAGAAAAACATCCAAAAAACATTTGTGGCAGTGTTTGTGAAAGTTACTTCAGAGTTTAAGTCATTTTTCATGAATTGTTTACATTGTTGTGTCGACACACTGCAGCAGATACTTTCTTCCCTGTTTGCCATATACAGTATGTCCATGGCCGATCCACTCGTACACGGGTATTTTCTTTTCACCTTTTCTATGTGTTTTGGCCTTTCATCTACACACAAACTGTGTTTTAGTTCACTGAAATCTGACGTTTTATAAAACTTTTTCCGCTGTGAAGATGTTCAGAAACTCTTGATGCGTTCCAAATCACATACTTTTTATTTTTTACTTTTAGTACATACTGCAGCAGCCCTAACAAAGTACATACTGTTGCATGCAGTATGCATACAATTGGGACAGACTACTTTGTCACAATATTGACACCTTGAGAAAAGCATGCCGGATTGCACACTGCAAAATGCAACCGGGTGCAGTAGTACATCCTGGTATTTTTTGGCATACTGCATTTGACAACATGTATGTATTGGGACATACTAATATTTTTAAGTATGGTAGTATGGATATTGGAATGCATCTTCTGCTTTCAGTGTTGATGTGTAGAAAGGGAAAAAATAGTTGTGGGCTTTTTTTCAGGCTTCTGATTGGCCAACATATTATGCTTATTTATGCTCCCTTTATGTACAAAAATTGATACATTCATTTCAAATGATGTCACCATCACTGCCGACATATTTCAATGCGTCATTTACATTGGAAATAATTGTTAAGCAATACATCCACCAGAGGGCAAAGAAAGTAGAGGCAGCGTTATAGACGGAGGTGGTCTGTGAGCCCATTAAATACATCGATATAAAAAAAATTCTATATCTATTAAATCATGTATTAAATACATCACCATTCCGTTCCACCATTTAAAAAAAACTAAAAGTCTTCCTTGTGTTCTATGGTCGTGTCTCGCTCGACACTGCCCCCATGATTTCCGGTGGTACTGCTCTGTTTAGTCCGTATCCGTAAGCTTTCAGAGAACGTGCAGAAATATGGATGAAATGAACACAGAGCGCGGACAGAAGGCTCCATCCGTATCCGTATCTAACGTTGAGCATAAACGAGCCTTTACAGCGACTCTATCTGACCTAGATCCACATTAGTCGCTGCTCTTATGGGAGTCATTTTAAGTCCTTTATTCTGTGAATCCTGGCTCCCATGTGTCTGGATGTTAGATTGGAGAGTGTGTGTGACCGTGTGTGTGACCATGTGTGTGTGTTTCTAAGAATAACGGTCTGAACTTTCCAGAGGGTTGTTACCTGTGTTAGGGCGATACCCTGCCCTGCCGTGGTGAGGATAGGGAGGGGCGGACTGCTGGACTTCAGCTACAGCTCTCCTCTCTTGTTCCCACATCTCCACCTCAGACTCGGTAGTCCGGGAGCCCACGTCCGACACGTCTCCTTCCTCGCCTTCAGTGCTGTTCCTGTAAGGTCGCCGCTGCCAGTTCTGGATCGCCTGCTTACGAAGACCCCAGTTCCTCGATCCACCACCGCCACATCCAGGGGAGCGCTCGTAACCCCCCTCCCCCAGCCGGCACTGCATGTGATAGTACTGAGCCTCGGGACAGTCCTCCATGGGATGCATCTCCACGCTGTCACTGTCGTAACCTCCAGAGCCCTGCGACACGGACTTGATCCGTCCCGATGCTCTGCAGGAAAAGAGAAGGAAGTTTACTAAATAATGGTTGAATTTAAAAAAAAAAATAGGATACTCAAACACACGGATGGTTTATCCAACATCCAATAACTGTATTCTGAATACTCATAATAATGAGAATCAACAACAGATCATAATAAAAAGCGTAATCATCAATAGTACTATCAACAAAAGTTTAAAGGAACAGTTGGACATTTTGGGAAAGCTTATTCACTTTCTTGCAGAGAGTTACATGAGAAGATTGATACCACCTGTTAAATATGAAGCTACAGATTGTTGATCTTTGATTGTACTTGGATAATTCCCCCTGCTAAGCTGTCTGAATAAAAAAGGGAAATGCATGTGGAGCCAGAGTGTGCAACACTTTTTTCCTACTTTCAAGTCTGCGTCCAGTGATCAGCACATCACTACAACCCTTGGTGTGCGTTACTTTTCAATATTAAATATGAAGCTACAGCCAACAGCTGTTTAGCTTAGCTTAGCACAAATACTGGCAACAGAGGGAAAGAGCTGGCTCTGTCCAAAAGTAACAAAATCCACCCTTTCAAAAGTACCTCAAAAACCGAAGCGTAAAAATGACAGATTGTGGTCTTACCAGGGGTTATGTAAAGGACTATTGGTCAGGCAGCCAATAAACTCCAGGAAATAGTCCTTCCCTTAAACCTCAACAAAACCACACCCTGTAATTTTTGAACTTGTTTTCTTCTTCTTCTCTCTTTTTTTTACTGTTTAAATAAACAAGATATAATGTGTTAATTAGTGAGCCAAGGCAAGTTTATTTGTATAGAATAGAATAGAATAGAATAGAATGGTTTATTGTCATTGTACAAGCACCTTATTGTCATAGCACCTCTCTCACAAGGCAATTCAAACTGCTTTACATAAAACAGAAAATACTTTAAAATAAGATATAAACTAATATAAATATAATAAATATTTTTTTAAAGAGTAAAACAAAATAGAAGATAAAAATAAGATACATAGAAATGACAGTGCAGTTAAGATGTGAATGAATAGTCCCAAATCTAGTTTAACAAAGGGCAGTGGCAAACTGCTGAATTCTTTGGAAATTTTTTTCCAGATGTGGTGCATAAAAACTGAATGCTGCTTGTGGGCAGATTTTGTTACCTTCGGACAGAGCCTGGCCAGCTGTTTCCTCCTGTGTCCAGTCTTAATACTAAGCTAAACTAAGCTAAGCTAAGCTAAGCTAAGCTAAGCTAAGCTAAGCTAAGCTAAGCTAACTGACTACCATCTATAGCTTCATAATAAACAAAACAATAAGAGAGTGGTATCTATCTTCTCATCTGATTCTTGGCAAGAAAGCTAAAGATATTTCACAAAATGATGATATATTCCTTTAATCTCCTTCATGATGCACCATCAGATTTGCTTTTAACAACAAAATATCACAAAAATGTGTGTGTGTGTGTTTGAAGTGGTCTATTGGTACTATTTCTAATTTAATCTAATGCGCACTTACGCAAATAATAAAAAGGGTATAGCATCATTAAACCTGCTCTAAATCCGTTGGTGACCCGTTCATTTAATCCTTCTGATTATTCGTTTCTGTCGAGACTTTCGGTCCCATCAGCACAGAGTAACATCCCTAAAAGTTCACTGAGAACAACTGTAGTATTGGTATTTAATCTGACAGTAGTGGATGCACTTCTGAAACCAAAGTGAACCACAGATAGGTGACTGACTGCATTTCAGAGGATTGATAGTAGAATGAGGGCAGCTTTTGTACACATATACTGCTACAGTACTTAAAATAACCTCCCCACCATTACAAGTAATGAGCAGTTACAAATATCAGCCTCTCAAAAAGTAGGACATTTTTCTTTCTTTTCTCCATTTCTGCCTTCTTATTGCTCCCTCCTCTTTCTCTCAGCATAATAAGAAGAGTGGAAGCGTCTGCATGCATCATTTTAGAGATGAAAAATGAAAGAGAATTGCAGATGATACTGCAGGTAGCACTTATCAGCACTTGCAGGGGGAAAGGATGCACAGAAGATGAGACTAATCTAAATTCAGATTTGTGTCATTCCACAAATATGAATTTAGATTATGTAAAACCAAAACAGTGCGGCGTGTTTGCGGTTTCAACGATCTAAACTGGGTCAATGACAAAACTGTGATTCATTACAGTATAATGAGCTGCTTGTAACAGCAGTAACCTGATGAAAACCGCTTGAATGTTTTGTCAACATTAAATCAATCGCAAGATGTAGTGATATGAATTGATTGCAATCATGACAGGCCCATGATTAGGGATTGCTAATTAATGTTTTCAGTGTGTATCCAGAATGCAGAAGTAGCATCAAGAGAGTAAATATAAAACAACTCAATAACCAGCGGAAGAAATACTCCGGTGTCATCTCACTGCTTATGTTGTTCCCCGATGTGCAAATCAATTTGAAAAGGTGGCTTTACACTTTTTAAAAGTTTAAATTATTTATGTCTATATTGACATAGACATTCATCACATTTACATTAGCAGCTTTTAGACAGCTTCTCTATGCTGTTTGGAATTGAACGGAAGCACAGGAGAAAACCGATTTAGACATTTTAAGAGGAAAATTCTTAGATATTTCGATGAGATCTGTGCATTTGAAAACTACACTTACTATCATATATGAAATACAGAACACTCATTAAAGAGTTATAAAACATCTGCTGCAGTTTGGTGTAAAATTGACACATGTAGACTCATAACTGTTGCATAGAAATCTGGTGAGCATGGGACAATATGGAAATTTCATGTCACGATTACTCTGGCCAAAATAATTGACATTCACGATATTATCCTGATAATCAGCGAAACATTCTTAACTCTTAAAATGGCACTAAAACACACTGGAATCACTTTATCTTACATTTTGTTGTGACTGTTTACTCAACAACTTCTTTCTCATAAAATTGGGACTTTTTCTCAAAACATTAAGATTTTTTTCTTCAAACATTATGACTTTTTTCTCGAAATGTTAAGACTTTTTTTTAAAGAAACCAATATTGTTATTGCACCACAGATAGGATACTGTAGTAAACTGCAGTCAATTCATGAGGATAGTCAAGATATTCACGATTATCCCGATAATGGAAATTCACCACAATCAACTTATTGTGTTTTTTTACGCAATCCACGATAAAATCACTTATTGTCCCATACTGGTGAGGTCAATATCAATAAAAATGAAGAGCGATTAATAACCAGGCCAAGAAAGTTGCTGTGCCACTGTGTGCTATGATGTAATGAAAATTTCATATCACGATTATAGTGACCAAAATCACGGTTATCAGTATTATCACGGTATTAAAATGTGCTGAAAATGTTCAACAAGTACTGATATGTCTCACTGAAATAATTTCACCAAGTTTTATAATAAAAAAAATACAAATACAATTTGCAGCACGATGCACTTTTTGTTTGCACAAACATTAAAATAACATGTAAAAAGTAAACATATGAAAACCACATCAGATGTGCATTAACATTGGTATTTGAGTATAATGCACAATTTACATAAATACAAATGAGTCTTAACAAGACAGTGATAGTAATTATCAAAAGTGCGGTAATCAAACACGGGTTTAATGATAACTAAAAATTGAACAGTATTACTAATTGTCGGGGAATTTTACCGCAATTATCATTAAAACCTGTAAACCTTTCACCCTAGTGTGTGTGTGTGTGTGTGTGTGTGTGTGTGCGTGTGTTGCCATCAGTGATTCAATGGGAAAGGCCTGACAGGTTTGGCGTGACGTTAGGAAACACGCTGACATAGGAACTGGGGATGAGAGTTGTGTTAGTCAGAGTCGCAGCCTGTGTCTGAAATCTCCAGCAGCGACACAGAAATACTTCAGTCACACACACCTCACGCAGAGAGACGCTCAGCCTGCTCCTCACTGCCTCTGCTGAACTAAATATGGGATCTGTTCTGTTACACGTTCAATACTATCCTACTTATGAATATCTTAATGTGGAAGTGTGAAACAACATGCAAGAGGAGGAGACACTCTGTTCTCAATATCAAACAAACTCCATGCAGTAAATCTGTTATTGTATAAGTATTGTAGGACTTCAACTTTTCACAAGGATATGGCCAAAATCTTCAATCCCGACAGAGGTAATTTCATATCTCGATAACGATATACATCACGATATAACATGTTTTCTGGTAATTTAATAAATAAAATGTCTATATGAAAATAAAGACAAAATAAAGAGAAAATAAATCCTTAATGTGGATGATAAGTTCAAAGGAAGATAGGACAGCCTTGTGTAAGTCCTGAAATAACCACACAGTAAAGCCTATTTTTGTATACTCCTGTTAAATACTTGGCAAATGAAAAGTACTGACTATTTTCTTATTTAATTAAGAACTTTAGTGCAAAATGAACATAAAAGTTGCAAGTGAAACATTTTTGAGTTAGTAGTGCTTGTTATTATAAATCTAGACAACTTTAAAGCAATTGTGTATCACGATATCTCGATATATGATTTCATCACGATACAATTCCATTGAAAGATGATAAATTATCATATTAAATTATTACCCAGTTCTATCACAAAATGGTGAAACATGTCCTCAGAGCTCAGGGTAACATCTTCAATTTGCTTGTTTTGTCCACCCCACCCCATATATATGTACAATATATTCCTGTATATTCCCTGTATTTTTAACTTCAACTAATGTGGGAAAGACAAAATATTAATAATATAAAGTGCCACAAGTCAAACAGGTTGTAAGAACCGTGGCACTTCCACTGTTTCCATTGTTTTTCGGAGGTACTGTAACTGCAAACTGCCATGCTTGCAAACATTACACAGGACTGACAAGTTGTAACCCAAAGGCTCAGCGAGCACAGTAGATGGTGGTTAAAAGCCGTGCGGCTCCAGGGCTTCTGTTATATTTCCACACACCTGACAGAATGTTTCACTACATCGACTCTCACAAGGTAAGAAAGAGGACACCTTCAAATTCAATTGTCAGCCAGCAGGAGCCACAAAATCTCCAGCTGGACCAGAAAACCAGAGAGTCAGCTTTCTTTCCAAATAAATAAACAAACAAATAGAATATCTTCCTGAAAAATAAAATGATTCCTAATTAAGCCACATGTAATGCAGGCTTGTATAATCCTCTCTTTACTTCTGGATACCAGTAAGTGAGGGTCTACACACAGAGGTGGATGCATTACATTTCTGAAAGTGTGAAATCATGTGTAAATGTGGAATAGGAGCAGCGTGCTGCAGACTTACCCTGTGCTGGGGGACGAGCGTCGGTCTGACACTTGGTACATGCCTCTTGTGCTCCCAGAGTTGCTGGAGCTTCTCTGGAGAGACACAAAGAAGAAAAGAAAGAAAAGTGTCATTAGTAAAATTACTTCTAAGTAGCTTCCTTTGACAAATGTATTCCTAAGTAAGCTCCTGAGTGGACGGCAGCCTTGATACTGCTCTACCATTATGTTTCTTTTGTTTTTTTCACAATCTACATGAGACTTTCAGATATTGTGATTGTGAAAATTAGTGAGTTTTTCATGACATATGAGGCATTTTCTAAAATATAATAAAAACCCTACACTCAAAACTAAAGCATGAGATGTACAGTATTTAATTCCAAAGCAGTTGCCACACTAAGTCTAAAGGTTAGGCATTAAACTTGAATAGTTAAGGTTAGATTGGTATGACCCTATAAAAATGAAGGCTACTTAACAAATTCCCACAACGAAATAAATAAATAGTAAATAAAATCAAAAAGTAGCCTATTTTGCTATTATAATGGTAAGCTTCTCTCTCGGGTGTTTAACAAATAATCAAATCTGAAATAAACAACACAAGCGGTCTTCAGATTACAGACATTTTCTGTGTGGTTTAGTAGTACGGTTTGATCTCACTGCAGTTTACAGATCAGAGCAACATTTTGACTGATGACAGCATCCAGCATAAATCAAGGACATCAATGGACAAATCCTTCCCCAACACAACAGGAATAAATGATCAGTCACAGATGACAAGTTAGGCATTTTCTCCTGAGGGGGCACAAAAGAAAAGATCAAGAAGTGAAAGTAAAATGGAAAGGGTTCATTCTCAGGAGAGCATTAATGTAATAATGAGTAAATGTCATGTCTATTTTATTGTCATATTTCGTGTCCTTAACAATAAAAGTTTGGCATTACAAGAAAGCTCAGGGGGACCAGGAATTCCCACAGCAAATGTCATGGAAATCCAGTGACAGAGCTCAATAAACGTTGGATTTTTAAAAATATTTAGTGAAAACTTTTGACTAAAATCATTAGGAATCACTGGAGAGCTGAACGATTTGGAAATAATATCTAATTGTGATTATGTTTTGACTGATATTGCACTTGTGATATGATTCACAACATTGGAGGGATTGATCATTTTTGCAGCATTATTTTCATTTTCATTTAAACATATATTAAAATGATCATGGTATCTGTTGTTTTTTGTTTTTTTTGCCAGGATCTGTAACAAACAAAGATTGTTTTTCTATGTAGAATACGATGTGTAGGCCGGAAAACATCTCTGCAGCACCACAAGACAATACTTAATTCAGAATGGTATTTTAACACATATTGTGCCTCCTGTGATTTGGATATTACACCATATTAGACTAGACCATATTTCAATAAAATTCAGATTAATTGTTCAGCCCTAATCCACTGGGGATCATGAATATCCACAACAAGCTTCCTGGCATTCTGCCCAGTCGCAGACAAGAGATCTTGCTCTTGAACAGTGTGAAAGTGTTGAATGACACTGACCGACCAACCTTCACTCCAGCAGCACAAAAACCCTCAGCATCTCTCCTGCTACCTACAATATTTGGTTATAGCTCTGAAAGCAGGTGAGAATGGTTTTTTTTTAAGTGTATTTGATGTTGGTGTGCAGCCTGACTCTCACTCTTTCTATTTGCCTGAGAGCAAAATCCTCCTAGTCAGTCTTTCATACAGCACTCAAAGCTGCCTGCGCATTGAAGTATGCTGTGTGTAGCGTTTTGTACGGGTGTGTGTATCTACGTGCGTGTGAAGTAGTGCCAGGTGGAACTCTGTGTACCAGACTGGCGACGTGCCACAGAGGGAAAATGTGCACAAACACAGACACTGTCACTCCCTCTCTCCCTCTCTCTCTCTGCTTCTACTCACACAGCGTGTTTCTGGATTAGTGCCAGTGAAAATGGACCTTGGAGGAAACAGGCAAACACCATCCGTGGCTCTCATTCCTGACCAGGCTGCAGCGAAGGCAGGACCGGGACAAATCTCCCAGAAATGGATGGAACAAAATCCATTCAGCAGAGGGGAAAATCTGGTGACCTAAGTTTGGTCTTAAAGTCGAGTCTTTCAATAGTTTTCCCTCTTGTATTTAATTGTTATTATTATCATATATTACATTATGCCATATATATATATATATATATATAGTATGTAAGTATAATCAGGAAAATGTACTTAAAGTATTAATAGTATCTATCTATCTATCTATCTATCTATCTATCTATCTATCTATCTATCTATCTATCTATCTATCTATCTATCT
>JAOVVB010140778.1:0-12053 GCA_028570985.1 Heterobranchus longifilis
TAGCATAATAATGCAAGTGCACCCTTTTTAAAGAGCAATTAACATTTCATTCTTGAGAATAGGCTTAATAAAGAATATTAAAATATCCTAAATAAATGAAACATAAATAAAATAAAACCACACAACCAAAACATAAAATGGACACTCAGGCTCTGTTTCCAAAAATTGCATTTAAATAAATATTAAACATTTGGCACAGGGGTAGCCTATAGAGAGTCATTACTGCCAATCCAGCTCCTCAGTGGTTAGGAGCTTTGTTAACAAAAAGTGCAAAGTAATATATTAGCTGTAAGTTAGATATAAGTAACAACAACAACAACAACAACAACAAGTTGCCACTTTTTGTTGCCACTGTTTTTAAACAAAGTTGACATACCAGCTCATTAATGGTAATGGTCTCCTCTGGCATCGTGTTGGCTAAAATGTTGGTGACATTCTTGTATGTAAACAAACATGCATGTAAACACAATGGGCGATATATGGACATAACTCGATAACATAATTATTGTGACAGGCCTAGTCAAAAGTCGATAAAAACTGAAAACTTGAAACCGTAAACCATTTCTACTGTGTTGTTATTGATGAGAATGGGGTGCTGAGGTGAGGGGGGGGACCAATTATTAATTCTTTTTTTTTTGTTGCTGACATTGAAGTGAAGTCATTTTAACTGTATTGGATTTTATAACCATGTGCATTTTTCTTTCTAAGATTTAAAAAACCCATGTCAAATGTCAAAGGTCAGCCAGTGTCTGTTTTGAGTTACAGCATAGTGTGACTGCATTTACCCCTCCAGAGTTTTAAAGTACATCACATCAGCTTGATGCAGGTCAGAAGGTCATGTCCTGCAGGGGAGGGTCATCCTGGGTTCACATCTATCATTTACAGGCCGCCACACACTACATGTTACCACTAATTTGGATTTGCGTGCAGTCAAACAATTGATAAAATCAGCGCTGCCTACGTGTTGCAGAAAACAAAACATTTCTCCTGTCTTCTTTGACCCTATTGTGCTTTATTTAGTTGAGTCACACCATCGGTATTCCCCCGCATTCAAAGTAGTATAAATGGGAATAGCATTACTTTTCCGACAAAGGGTGTGAACCCTGTTTGCTCTGCTAGTTCGCGTGTGAGGTGAGGGGCCTATCATATCAGCTGTGTGAGAGTTTAAGCGGCACGCTTGCAGCAATCTGCTTTTTCACTCTCCAGGTCCTTTATCCAGCCACAGCAGTTTTCCTGTGGGTTATTCTTCCTATCCCTCCACAGGAAAGCCGTCCCCCCGCTGCTGCTTCCGATCCTGAGCTTTCCTCCAAGCCCTTGGAGTTGGACAACCCTTTTACTTAACGTCGTCATCCTATGTTTATCATTTAAAAGCCTGACATTTGAATGGATCTTTTATATCAGTAATAAATGCAGTTTTTAAGAGACTTCATCTCCTTTTCCCCAGATTGTTAACCTTTTAATGTTGATGGACATGACAGGAATCAAACGTGGCTTCACTTAGTGTTTGCTTCCTACAGTCTCTCCTTACCTTCCTGCTATTGCTTTGTCCTGATTTGTGTACATTACGGGGTTGTTTCTTCTTGTTCTGCTCTTCCAGGAACACGGTGGCCTTCTTCGAATCTTCCCAGAAGGAAAGGCCCAGTTTGCCGACATAGAGCCAAAATTTGACCGTCTGCTGCTGTTCTGGTCTGACCGACGGAACCCTCACGAGGTTCAGCCCGCCTTCGCCACCAGGTCAGCATCCGAGTCCGTCCGTCCACTGCACACGCTCCGATCATCAGGGCTGTTAATGCAGTGGCTCATTGTTCTCGTTGTCTCCGCAGGTATGCCATCACGGTGTGGTATTTTGATGCGGATGAGCGAGCCAGAGCTAAAGAAAAGTACTTAACGGGTAGGTTTTGATTAGGGCTGCACAATATATCTTTTTTTTAATCGTCATCGAAAAAGACATATCGCGAAAGACACTCAAGGATTTATAGCTGAAAGAGAGTATCAGTAGAAAACTGCTCTTTAAAATCTTCTTTTTTTTTTTAAATGGTGCTTTTTGTGTTCAGTTCAATGTTTAATTTGTTCAATAAAATGAAATAACTTTCACTTTTGTATTAATCCAACAAGCAGTTTGTTGTATTTCAGCAGAATACTGAAAGCAGCAGAAAGACAGAACTGATATGACTGTTTATTTATCACAAGTAATATCGTTATCGGAATATTCAACAACGTTATCGCATATTTTCCTCCCATCGTGCAGCCCTAGTTATGTCTCTACATAACAGATGTGCACTGTATGTTTATGGTTGCATGGGGTGAGCAGGAAACACCATATTCTCACTAACGTAACATTCATTCCTCTCCTCACCACAAATGGCATGCCCCGACCTGGCTGTGTATATGCCTCCATGTGTGCTTTAATGCCACTCCCTGTGTGCGCTGACAGAGCCAAAGACCAACTTCAGGGGTGTTTACGGGAACATGTTCTGTACGTGAGCGGGGCACATCCCGGTCTGGTGCGTTAACACAGCGAGGGAATGCCTGTGTGCTTTGTCTATATGCAAATGTGTGTAAACTCTTGGATTTTAAACCGTGCTGCTGTGGTCTGGTGGTTTGTTTGAGTGTGTGTGTGTGTGTGTGTGTATTCTGTAGTCCCCCGAGGCTTACAGTCAGTACCATGGACGTGAGTCATCAACAGGAAAGAATGTGCTCCGTGCTTCGATACCCCCGACACACCATAACACACACAGCTAGCTACAGTCAACACTGGGCTAAAAGCAGCCCGGAACACACGGACGGCCCACTTACTTCACAGCTCTGGAGCACAGACTAAAAGGACACACAACATATTAGAGTAGGCTTCAAATGATAAACTTTGGGGAGCTGGAATGAGCTCGTCAAGTCGTTGTGTTTGCACTTTTCAGGCTGTGACATGCCCGCCGTCTGCTGCATCTGAAGCTTTATGGGTAAAAACCAAGTTCAGGAATTCTTTACACAACACATCACCTCTGCATATCTACATCTGTGTAAATACTGAGGCATGGGACGATAGGAACATTTCATTTTATCCAGGCCAAAAATAACTGCGATTCATGATATAATCAATGAAATATGCCTAAAACTCTTAAAACAGCACTAAAACACACTGGAATCACTTTACCTTACACTTTGCTTTGTTGGGAGTTTTTTCTTGAAACATTACAACTTTTTTCTCATAAAATTGTGACTTTGTTTCTCAGAAAATTGTGACTTTTTTTTTGAAACATTACAACTTTTTTTCCCTGAAACATTATAACTTCTTTCTCATAAAATTGTGACTTTTCTCGAAACACCACAACCTTTTTACTTGAAACATTATGACTTTTTTTCTCAAAATATTACAACTTTTTTCCTCATAAAATTGTGGCTTTTTTCTTGAAACATTACAACTTTGTTTCTTGAAACATTCCAACTTTTTTTCTCAAAACATTACATTTTTCTCATAACACTGAGTTCTTTCAATAATCAAATCTTTTTATTGCATCAGATAGGACACTGTAGTAAGCTACAGGCAATTTATGAAGATATTCACAATATTCCCGATAATGGAAATTCACCACGACTTATTGTGAGTGTTTTTTTTAAAATCGGGATCCACGATAAAATCGATTATTGTCCCATCTCTAGAAAAGACATCTGCTTGTAGTCCAGAATCTAAACAACAAAAGCGACATCCAACCATAAAACATCAACTGTACATATTGGGACGTAGTGTAGGAGCTCAAGGCCTGGATGGTAAATTTCCAGCTCTGACTCAATCCTTCCAAGTACAATCACGATTAAAAACACAATTAGTGGTGAGTAAGGGCAGCAGCAGCAATAAGCACCGCTTTACATAACACACTCAGCCCTGCCTTCCATTCCTCAGCCTCTTCCCTTTCACACAACTCAGCAAAGTTTGCAACAAAAGAAACACTTCCTTTGAGCAAAACCTCAAGAAGTGCCACGGCATCATTCTGTGCAGATTAAGAGTAGCACTACCTCGTATCACTTCCTCACTTTAAAAGCTTAAAAGCTTGTGTGAAAAACTGCGCATCGGTCTCGAATACTATCTGCCACAGACGAAGTGTAAAATCTGTAAATGAAGCAGGGACACGTCAGTCCCTGAACGTCCCACTGAGTGCCCTACTTACCTCCGCTGAGTGATTACTGTAGTATTGTACACCGCTGACTGAGCCTCCTGCACTGTAAGACTAGAAGTGCTGGGGTTTTGCTGTTAGTCTTACGTAACAGGAGTCAATCATTAATAGCACAACACCTTGTAAATGATCTGTTAAGATGGAAAGGGGTCATTCTCGCAGCAAGGGCCAACGCCACAGAGTCACAAGGGCCCGATGAGGGAATAAAAGGTTTAAAGGTGATGGAAGCGACGCGTGTTTCTTTTTCTTTATGTGTCAGCATTCATGAGATCAGCTGACGGGAGGCAGGATGAGATAGAGCAGGATGCAAATGGGAAATTAATTGGTTTTGTTTGGATGTGAAAGTGTGACAACAGTTGGTCTGTACCATGAGGTAACATTTTGCATAACAGAAGTGCTAATTTAACTAGGGCTGGGCGATATGGCCACATTTTCTGGTAATTCAATAAATAGTCTATATGAAATAACCACATGGTAAAGCCTATTTTACTTGAATTTCAAATGAATATTACTTAAATGAAAAGTAGGCCTACTGAGTATCTTCTCATTGTATTAAGAACTTCAGTGCAAAATGAACACAGCATGTTTCACATGAATTATAGATTCAGATATACACGGTTTGTTAATGGTAATGTGAAGTGTGATGTAAAAACAAAACGGCAATGTTTAAATGATATTCCCTCAAAATATTTCACATCAGATTTTCTGAGTTAGTATGTGCTTGTTATTATCAATTTAGACAGCGTAATTGTGCATCACAATATCTCGATATATGATTTCATCACGATGCGATTCCATTGAAAGATGAAAATTATCATATTGAATTATTGCTGAACCTTAGTTTAACTACAACCTGTGCACAGTAAAATAATCTACCTTTGGTATATATGCTCTTCTTTTCTCCCCCCAAGCATATTTTCTCTTTCACTGCACTGAAGGAAAAAGTGCATATAATTATTACCTTGCAATGAGAACATATCTTTCCTAAACGTCACTCTGTAAGATAGGACTTAAAACCAGAGCAGAACTTTTTCTTCCACTTGTCAGATTCTCAGCTACCAACAAAGTGGTCAGCCTCCTAAAATGGCCACCACACTATAACCACTGCTGCCTCAAAGCTTTCATATGTGACTAAACTTTGTGCACAGGCAGAAAGGCACATCAGGACTGCTGCTTGTAACAAGCATCGTCCAACTAAAACTCAAACAATAATCCAACAAATCATTAGTACACCATAGCTACAGGCAACACATACTGTGTATTCACAGAAAGCCCTGTGGCTTTCATAAAGCAAAGCCCCGTCTGTTGTTCATCCGTTTCCATGACGGGTTCAAGACAACTGAAGCTCGGGGAATTGTCAGGCTGGAGTTTCCAGTCCGGGCATGACAAACACACAGACACCGACTGAGCAGCCAATCCATCTGCTTTCTGCCTATACACATTCTTTCAAACGGCAGGACTGTCGTCAACCTGACAGTCCACATAGTTGTATATCCTCCGTGTTACTGGCTGACTGGGAAAAGGTCCTCACAGATGGCCCATCTGTGACTCTACCTCCAATAAAGCGTGAGAATCTTCCCATAATGCCTTCTTCACAGAATTACTGGTTCAAAGCTGTGCATGATCCGCTGATTATCAAACTGAGAGCCGGCTTTAAATAGACTCACATCTGGCAATATTATCTGCCTACTTCATACATCAACACCCAAATTAAAAATAGAGAAACCGATGTGTGGCAGCATACGGTTTTGCATTAGTTGGTGGCAGTAGCACTCAGCTTATCTGACCTGTCACATGATGTCTGAGTGTTTGCAACATTATTTTTCATCTAAAAGTAATACAGATCAGTAATACAGATCAGGTCCACATTGACACAGTAGGGTTAGGTTTAGTTTTGCGTAGCCAGACCTTTCTCCACAGCGCTGTGTCTGCACCGGGGAGGAGGTCTGGATTGAATGGCTTTGTCCGGTCTCCTCCGGCGGAAGTATAAGGCTTTATACCGACACTGCTTACGTACCCAGCCAGACTACATTAGTTTTGACCAACTGGCTTGTACACCGATAAGCCACTTTTCCATATATACTCAGTTTGGCTCGGCACGTCAGCCCAGCATTTCCATGACAACAGGGCTATGTGCTTGAAGGTGTGTCTTCATGGCGTGGCTTTATGGTAGCTCTGTGTAGGCTATTTCGGCCGTTTTTGTGCATAAAGCATTTAAGTTCCTTTAAATTCATCACAATAAAACTCCTCCTGTGAAGCAGCAAAATCAGGAAATGTGTCTTCATCAGCAGGAAGTTAACTTCTAATGTTAAAAGCAAACATGAAACGGTATAATAAAGCAGATAAATGAAAGTAAAAGCAGCGACGCAGGAGAGAAACCAAATTTGAAACCACAGAGATTCAGTTAGAAGCTACAGGAGTACTGAGAGCTGAACGCAGAGTTTTAAAAAAACGGCTTTTTCTTTGTTCACACGAGTAGAGTCGCTCGCACTCGCAACACACTGAGGAGGGGAGAAACAGAGAGGGGGGGGGGGTCATCACGGGTTGGCTGCGGCTGGTGAGACGTCACCGCAGCCCGCTCAGAGGCGGGTCAGGCTCGTTTTGGACTCTGGAGAAGGACCATCCGGGCGCTGCTCAGCGTGCTAAAACTGGTACTGGAAAAGCAAATCGGTTTGGCTCGGCGCGGCCAAAAGCGCCAGTGGAAAAACCCTAATATAGCACCACACCCCCACTCCACTGATTAGTACAACACAGGTGTGCAAGAAGACCCGATGCTGGTTACAACACGTTGGTCATTTTAAATATCTAGGCTATATTGTCATGTACAATAAAGGCATTTCTTTCTCTTTCATAAAACCTACAGTGTGCCTTTTTTGAAGGAGACAAGCATTTTTATTTTTTGAAAGAAGATGAAATAATACCATGCCTGTGTTTCCTGTGTGCAGACAAAGAAAAACTGATGTGGGCATCAGCGAGTGATCAAAGAGGTAGAGAGCAGCCCCAAAATGCCATTCAGCAGTCAGTTATTTTCATGTGCACTCAAAAAGAGGCAGAAAGAGAACAAGCTCCAGAGCCAGCATGTCTACAGATTCTTGACCGATGTATTTTTGAAAAGCCTCATCACAAAATATGTCTCTGTCTCTTTCCTGCTGAGACAAGGGACACTTTGTGTTGCTGCTCAATCACGAGTTGCTATGGATACGACAAAAAATTAAAAAAAAAAAAAAAACAAGGCAAGAATATATTCAGTTTGTTTGTTCTTTGTGGGAAATCTGAGGGCATAAAACATGGGGCTATTTATAGAACCTGTGCCGTTACCAGCAGAAAGATGATTTCACACGAGTGTCGGTGTCGACAATGCAGCCGGCTTGGCTGGAAGTAGGGCACGACATCCAATAACCTTATAAAACCAGAAGAGATCACAGGCGGGCTATTCTCAGATTGGCCACTTGGTGTATTAGTCAAGGCAGGAATGCTCTGTATTTACCAGCTTTTAAGTGGGTGTTGTGTAAAGGAGAGAGTGACATCGAGATAACTCGGTGAGTCACGTCCACCATGCTGGATGTTTACGCCCCAGAAATGTTGCAGCAAGAATAAACATTTGGGCTGAACTGTAATAATCTGCTGACTGATAGACCTCATTGATTCCTGTGGTGTAATCCTCTGTTGGCTTGAGAGTGCGGTGAGAACAGCGCCCACTGAGGGCCGGCGGGATCCGGTCTGCGTGTTGCTCAAGGGCTCCTCGACAGGGCGGATACATGTTTGACTGTTTGGTTGCAGGGCTCTTACTACTACTACCTGCTGCAACTAATGATTATCTTTATTACCAATTAATCTGACAATTATTTTGTCCATTAATTGATTTATCACTTCTATAACAGCAGGGAAGCTAATTTTCTAACCGACAGTCGACCCTCGTTAAACGATCATTAACCGACAAGCGGGAAACTTTCTCAGTTCACCCGTACGGGAGGCTCGGACAGAAGCGTTCAGCGTCCGCAGAGAGCTGCGGTCGTTTACCGGTCACGCAGCCACGATGTCGCGTGCACTGTTGTGTGGACTCATGCAGCCACTTTCCCACAATGGAACCGCTTGCACGTCCGCGCGTCTGGTAGCGAATGTCCGAGCCGGTCTCCACCACATCAAGCTGCGAGGTTGTCAGCTGTGTGTCTGCCTGGTAAACTCTGTGTGCAGGACAGCTGATTTAACCACCTCATCGATATAGCCGCATGTGTCACGTAGATCTCCGCTGTGAGCACCGTCCAGCAGTCGGTTGTGAGAACCATGCACAGAGCAGAAAAAAAGGAGCTTAAAACACATTAGTGCAAAGTTTGCACCAGCAAGTTAACTAGCAGTTAAAATAGATTGTATAGACTATTTTTATTTTACCGTGCAACAAACTGTTTTATTGCCGTTTAATTTCTGTTCTAATAATATTGTTTTTGACTGTTTCACTGATAGTAACAGTCAGTCAAAATGGTTAATGTCAGTTAACAGTTAATTATTAACATCCATAGTCTATAGCTTACTGCAAAAACAGTGCCTGGATAAAACATGGACGTATAATAAAGCCTCTGGGAAATCTGCCTGGCCAGCAAACAGGAAGTCCATGTTCCCGTTCTTAAAGTCTCTTCACAAAAACAAACAACAACCTCCCAGTTATCAACCTACATGCTGAAAATGAAGTTTTGCAGATTTGGATTGTGCAATAAGACAGGCCTGCTCTGTTCTTTCAGTGAATGATCGTAAAGATCTACAAAGAATATGTTTTCCTAAAGGTGTTCCACTGAAATGGGTTCCTCCCGACACTATTTTGCAGCGGCACAAAGGTATACTTGAAAATTATATACAACAGTGAAAAGCAGCAAATACTCAGTTTGTGGAATTTGACATTTATGTTTAAAAAATTACTTCCACGATCAATTGTCAAAATAGTTGCTTATTAATTTTCTGATTGACCGATTAACAACTAATTGATGAGATTAGACAGAGAACAACTGTCAGTAGTTTGTATAAAAGGCTTTTCAACCTGTTTTGTATCCTTCTCCTCAATTAGACCCATTTTCTGTAAAGTACAAATCTATACATATTCTATAACGTCATCCCAGCTTTGTGCACCAGCCTCACCCTCAGATATGTCAATAATAAACTCCGAGGCTACAGTTTTGTTTAGCTCGGGTGTGGGTAATGGGTAATGTGTGCCCACTGCAGTCTGTGAATGGCACAGTGATAGTGATGCTGCCATCACCAGTCATGCATAAAATAATCCTGTCTGGACATCTGTGGTCTGGATTAGGAGGTGCTAAGGTCAAATACTGATTTACAGTATCATAAAAACTAAATCACTCAAGCATCACAAACGCCTGAAGGGAAAGTGCTCATGGTCATTTCATGATTTAATGGTGTGTAGGGATGCAATAAACAATTACTTTTTTCCCCTTTTTAAAAAAAAAAAAAAACTTAAATCAAAAAGTCCAGTGACACCAATAGTCCATTGATTTATTATCACTGAAGCCTAAGAAAACTATAGCAAATATTCACATTTGAAAAGCTGGAATCACTGATTTTTAAAAAAATGTTTTGCTTTTTTTTGCTGGAGAAATTACTTAAACTATTAATTGATTATCAAAATGGTTGGCAATTAAGTTTCTTTCACTTAATCACTTCAGCTCTAATGGTGTGCGTGCGTGCGTGCACTTCTATAGTCTTAGTTATGTGAAACAACAACACAAGAAATGTATTAGAAAGATATTAGACATGTATTAAACATATTTGCAGATTCCTAGAGTTATAGATTTGTAAGATTATTAAGTAATCTATGAACTGTTACAGATGTAAACATTTTTAGGCGACTCGTTGAACTATGAAGACTTTTGTTAAAAAAAAAATAGAAACATCTATATCATGCTAATTTAAATGAATGAATCTGAAAACTTTACACAGACTCCACTTTGAGAAGCACTGCTCTAGCACAGTGGTTCCCAAACTTTTTCACGTCATCGATCCCTAAACTGACACAAATTAGACCATGGACCCCCATTTCATTCTGTCACAGGCTAAATATACTCTCTAGGGCTGCACAATATATTGTTTGTTTTTAATCGTCATCGCAATATCAACTTTCGCAATAAACATATTGCGAAAGACACTCAGGGAATTTTTGAGTTCGTTGAAAGAGTATCAGTAGAAAACTGCTCTTTAAAATGTAACTATCATTCTTTTTTTGTTTAAAAAAAAAAGGTGCCTTTTGTGTTCCATCCAATGTTCAATTTGTTCAATAAAATGTCAGAAATAACTTCCTTTCAGTTTTTTTATTCAACAAGCACTTTGTTGTATTTTAACAGAATACTGAAAGCAGCAGACAGCCAGAACTGATATGACTATTTATCGCAACGTTATCGCATATTTTCCTCATATCGTGCAGCCCTGATACTGTCTACTATCTAAAATACAAAACACTGCCACAGTGTAACTCAACAGACAGCAACTTTAAATGAATGTCGCCCATCAAAACTACATCCTCACTATAATCTCAATATTTAATGTGAATTCACTGAATAAATGCAAGAATCATAGTTTGGATATGCTGCGGATGATGTCAGCACAGCAACCACTGCGGATTGGTTAAATTAAATAGTCATTCATGGGGACAAACTCCACGGGGAGAGACAGAAACCACAGGTGTCCCGTGTAAAGCCACAGCCCTGCTCAGACTGCTGCCAACAGCCAACACAGCACTCCAAACTTGTCAGCGCAGACAAAAATGTCCAATATCTCCCATGTGGCCGTGCGCTCTGCGCCCTGCGCGCACACAGCGCCGACAGAAACCCAAACAGCACGTCACACCGGCACACGGAGGCTTTTTACACACCAGCTCAGCAGTAAATGTCACGAGGAAGTGTCCATTAATAATTCTATCGAAAGCGATATTTCACCTCAGCGCTGAAACGCTAAAAGCCACGACAAGGCTGTCAACTCTGCCGCCGAGTTCACGCGGAAGCTGCACAATAAGAGCAAAAACACAGACATAATTTCACACGAGTTATGAGTATTAATGAGAAGAAATGCTTACGGTTCTGTGGCGAAAGCTACAGCATCCTATCCTGGTAGCAGAGACACACGGCACCTGGCTTTGGGCTCCTCGTTACAACAGCTATGTGGAGGAGGGGGAGGGGTTTGTAGTGGGCAGCACAGCCGGCAGGACTGACTGGCGCTCTGCGCAGCCAATCACAGCCGAGGACAGAGCAAAGGGGCGGGACTAAGGGCTGGGTGGACACCTTTTTGAACCGTGCCATAGAGTGACGTCGACAAAAATGCCAAAGACAGAACAATGCAAGCAAGGTGAAAGTTTAGGGTGTCAGGTAAACTCCTGCAGTGAAGTCATGCTAATGCATGATTAATGTGCGGCTGTGTGCTGATGCTTCATTGTTTCTGTTTCTTACCCCTATTCTCATATTTGGTTTCAGTCATTTTCACATCAGTTACATGCTGGTTTTACATTCTCACCTTCATTTGTAGCCTATAGTCCAGAGGTTCCCAACCTTTTTCCTTAAGGGACCCCTTTTCTATCATTGAGTAATCTGATGACCCCTGACTAAAACCGGAGATGTTCTTGCTTTTAACTACGCGTAGATGAACGCATGCCGCTGCGTCCATTTTGTCCGTTCATTGTGTACGTACTCAGAAATTAACGTGACAAGATGTCTACGCAAACAGGTGGTTAAACAGCATGTATATACATATATATATTTCATATTATATTTCAATTCGTAACAATAACAGAAGAGAACAACTGATAAACTGAACAATGAACCCAAATAGTGAACAATAACTGCAGGAAGTTTGTGTAAAATGAGCAATTTGATTGAATTTTTACATCAGAGATGA
>JAOVVB010140789.1:0-12053 GCA_028570985.1 Heterobranchus longifilis
AATAACCTCTTGGTAAAGCCTTTTGCATACTCCTGTGTGAATTTAATTTTTGACAAATTTAAAGAGAAAGAAAATAGAGAAAAAGTAAATACATTTTTTTATCTATACACTGACTGATGTTTACATGCATTAGGCATGTGCCGATATGAAAATTTCATGTCACGATTATCCTGGCCAAAATAATTGTGATTCATGATATTATCCCGATAATCAGCGAAATAAAACAGCACTAAAACACACTGGAATAAGTTTTTTTCTAAACCTACTGATGTGTTTTCTGAAACTCACAGAAATGTTGATCTTTTTTTCTAAACCTGCAGAAACTCACAGAAATGTAGATGTTTGTTGTTGTGGTCATTTACGTAATTCAACACAATATGTGACCCCATGTAATTCGGTGTTAAGAGGTGGTGGTCATTTCGTGCATTTCTGTGAGATCAGATTGTTTCTTCCTCTGCAGCTGGACGTACCACACAGAGAAGGAAGTCAAAGGCTCCTCTCACTGGGGTTTGCTGACGACATACAGCGGAGCGGGGTACTACCAAGACCTGAGTCGCACCAAACAGGAGAGCGCCATCATACTGAAGGAACTGGTGGACAACCTGTGGCTGGACCGAGGAACCAGAGCAGCCTTCATCGACTTCTCCACTTACAACGCAAACATCAACATGTTCTGCATCATCAGGTAACTACTGCACGTCTTCTAATGCTTTGCAATGGGAGCGCAGTGTATTTACCTCATGCTATTTACACTATGTTACAATCGGCAGCAGCGTGACGAGGCGCTGAGTATCTATTCTGAGCTGAAAGCTCAGGTTTTTGTTTGGTTGTTTTGATGAGATATCAAAATATTTAGATTTTCATAAATCATGTTTTTTTTATTGTGCACTCAAGGGAATAACAATCAAAACTGGTGTTGGTTTATTAATTTTAAGAATGTCTTTATCTGTTTTTGCAAATGAACTCTTCAAATATTATTGTGAAATGGGTCATTCTGCATAATGAGTACTTTTACTTTTTGCACTTAAAGTATATTTTTCTGCTAATACTTGTACTTTCACTTAAGTAAAGTATATACTCTGGCATTGCTACTTTTACTTAAGTAAAAGATCTAAAAGATACTGCATTCAGGGACGAAACGTTAGTTTGAGAAGTGGGGGGGACACAAATCAAATGTAATTTATTGAAATGTATATTTATTGTACGTGGTTCTTGTCAAATAATCTTAAAACAAACAAATTAATTAAAATAAAACATAACCTCCATACATAAGCCTTTATTTATTTATTTATTTATTTTGAGCATCAAATACTTAATTTCCTGCTTTCTGGTGAATTTTTATGCGACAATTTCTGCCTTTTCTGCATCAATTTATGGTGGAAATGTCTTTCATTTCATCAAAAATAAAAAAAGCTTCTGCTACATTCATGTTTTTTATGGGGAGGGGGTCAAATGCACATGTTCTAAATATTGAGGGGCACGTGTCTCTTTCTTCTTTATTATACTACTGTTGTTTTATTCTTTATATAACGTTAGTTTTAGGACTGTAAAAAGTAAAAATCCTGTTTCCATCCCCTCCTGTCCCTAATGGAAATTTGGCCCATTCCTGCATTGGTTGATGAAAGTTTTATGCGTTTCTTTCAGGTTGGTGGTTGAATTCCCAGCGACCGGTGGAGCGATCCCTTCCTACCAGATACGAACAGTCAAACTGATCCGTTACATCACACACTGGGATTTCTTCATCCTCGGCTGCGAGATGGTCTTCTGTTTATTTATTCTCTATTATGTCGTGGAGGAAATTCTAGAGCTGCGAATACACAAGCTCTCCTATTTCAAAAGCATCTGGAACATACTGGATATTGTAGTCATAATGGTAAAAAAAATCTCATTCTTATTTGATTTAAAAAGGTGTCCTTTTCTCTGCTTCGCACCAAAGAAGTAAAATCATTATTCTTCTTCCCAGCTCGCCGTTGTTGCCATCATATTCAACATTTTCCGAACCGTCAAAGTGGACAAATTGCTCGGCAAACTGCTGGAACAACCCGGTATCTATGCTGATTTTGAATTTCTGGCCTTCTGGCAAACACAGTACAACAACATGAATGCAGTCAACTTGTTCTTTGCGTGGATCAAGGTAAAGTACTTTAATTACATTACGTAGGAAAATGATCCGTCTCTGGCGTCATCCCAAAGACTTCATGTTTTCTTCTTGTCTTTTAGGTTTTCAAGTACATCAGTTTTAACAAGACCATGACCCAGCTGTCCTCCACACTGGGCCGATGTGCTAAAGATATCTTGGGCTTCGCCATCATGTTCTTCATCGTGTTCTTCGCCTATGCTCAACTTGGATATTTGCTCTTCGGGACGGAGGTTGAATCTTTCAGCACATTCGTCAAATGCATGTAAGTGGATGATCAAAACAGCGGCTCAGCAGGAAATGTTTAAATGGGATGATTGAGCATGAATTAATCAATATTTGTTTTCTTTCTGCAGCTTCACACAGTTCAGAATTATTCTGGGAGACTTTGATTACAACGCCATCGACCGTGCTAACAGAGTTCTTGGGCCCATCTACTTTGTCACCTACGTCTTCTTTGTTTTCTTTGTTCTGCTGGTAAGTCTCTGCTGCACAAGATGATTTGATTTTAAAAGGGTAAAGATGAGCATGAGCATTAATCTGACATTTTGAGATAATCGGCCGAATAAAGTGCAGAGTGTGCAGATCTATAAAAGGACCAAAAGCAAAGAGATGCTGCTTGGTGCTCCTTTGCACTAACGTTGTTTCTATTGATGCAAGTTTATACATTTCAGAAACAAAGAGATGCTGCTATCTGCTGTAAGGCTGCACAATATATCGTTTTTTAAAATCGTCATCGCGATATCAACGAAAGACTGCGACACATCGCAAAAAACACTCTATTTTGAGTTAGTTAAAAGAAAGTATTAGTAGAAAACTGCACTTTACATTGTAAATATCATTCTTTTTTTTGTGTTCAGTTCAATAAAATAATGTTGGAAATAATTAATAACTTCCTTTTTTTATTCAACAAGCAATTTGTTCTATTTTAGCAGTATACTGAAAGAACTGAGTGCACTTTATTATCTGTTTATTTATCACAAGGAATATTGTTATCGCAATATTCAACAGCGTTGTTGAATATCGCATATTTTCCTCATATCGTGCAGCCGTAATCTGCTGAATAACTGTTAAAATACATGTTAATTTAAGTTCAGCAATTTTGTATCACATTTGTTATTATTATTATTAAATTGTTGTAGGCTATTTTATCAGATGTAAAAAAAAACAACCCCAAAAAACAAAAACAGCACTATAAATCAGCCATCGGCCGCCCTGCTCTCTAAATATCGGTATCCGCCATTAATATGTCTTTCTGTGTCTGTCCCTCAGAACATGTTTCTGGCGATCATAAATGACACATATTCTGAGGTGAAGGAGGAGCTCTCAGCACAGAAGGACGAGCTACAGATTACTGACATCATCAAACAGGTAAAGACAATCCTGATTCGTGTAAAAAGAGATCCATCTACGGATAAAGACTTACAGAATGATTTTCTCTTGTAATTCAGAGCTACATGAAGACTTTTACGAAGTTGAAACTTAAAAAGGAGAAAATATCAGATGTTCAGAAGGCGCTGCGATCTGGATCTGGAGAAATTGAATTCAAGGACTTCAGAGAAACTTTAAAAGAGTAAGTGACAAACAGTGTTGGTTACTTTTAAAAGTAACTTGTTACATTACAAGATTACTGCCATTAGACTGACACGACTGTAGCCTTCCGCTACGTTAGCGTAGTCCTGATCACCAACAGATTCATTTTAACTATGTTCATAGAACATAGTTAACTCTGCGTAACTCCACGTCAACACCGTGTAGTTTACGCAGTATGAAGGTACCACTTTTCATCACATCATGGGCGTAGGTGTTTGTCTGACCTGCTGTCGGTGACAGTGCCAGTAAACTGCCTGTCCTGTTGTTGAATGATCTTTCAAAGTTTACTATCACCAAGTTTAAAAAGCACATCTTACTATAGCTGGCCTTACAGCTGCTAAAAAGATGATTGTGGTACGATGGAAGCCTCCTCACTCTCTTACCTCTCGACACTACGTCCTCACATTTCTGGACGTTTTTTTATCTGGAGCTGTCGACTAATGTGGCTACTTAACTGAGCCTAAACAGCTGGCACTCTGCTGCTGATTCCTTGAAAAATCTTTTAATTTGATTCCTATCCTTGTGACCGTGATTTTGTAGTGTCTATTCGTGTCCCTGCATGTGTGTGTGTGTGTGTCTGTATGTGTGTGTGTGTGTGTGTGTGTGTGTGTGTCGATGTGTCTGGGGGAGGGGATACGCTTGGGTTTTATTTTGTTTTGTTTACTTAACTTTTTGGTTCATTGTCTTGTACATTTTTGTTCTGCACCTCATATTTTGTATACTTTGTGTTGTCTCCCTTTTTTGTGTGTGTGTGTGTGTGTGTGTACTTTTTCTTTGTTAATTTTGTTACAATTGTCAAACAAAATAAAAGGAAAAAAATTGATCACAAAAAAGCTAATGTTATGGAGGGAATGTCTGAGATTTTCTTTTTTTTCAGGGAAATACGGTGACATTTTTAAAGCAACGGAATATTGCTTATATGGAAACGTAATTAAATAACGGATTACTTGAATTGCAAAACGCATTACGTTACTCATTACAACAAAAATGTAATCTGAGTACTCTAACCCCCCAAACGCTGGCGACAAAATCTCAAAAAGAAAAGCATTATCCTCACTGTAGTGTAAAATTAAATTAAAGCTTACCGCTGTGATGCTCTTGCAGGATGGGACACGCTGATCATGAAATCTCTGCGGCCTTCTCGCGGTTTGACCACGACGGGAACCAAATCCTCGACGAAGACGAGCAGGAGAGGATGAAAATCGAGCTGGAGGAAAAGAGGGTTTGTGTGATAGTCTATGTAGTTTGACTTCTTTCTTATTTAGCCTGACAAGCAATGAAAAACATGTTTGTAAGAATGGATTCATGATGGTGTTCTCCATTTTGGTAACACTTTACTTAAAGGCCATGACTATAATGCATCATAAGACATTATCATGCATTTATAAGGCTTTATAAAACTTATAACAAGGTTTATAAAGTATTATAAGTGGTTGACATAATGTTTTATAAGTTCAGCATTCATAATGTTTTATACCTTCATGCCAAAGTGACAGTGACAACTTTTTTGTAGCAGATTTTGTTTGCCAAGCTTGGGAGAGAAAGTATTTTGCTTAATGTCTTGTACACACGAGTGTACGGGAGCAAATAAATTAATTTGCGCAAATTAATTACATATAAAGTCAATGTAAAGACGCGATTAGACGCGAGAGTGAACAAGACATAAGGCCGAGCTGTAGAACAACTTTTACATTTGTAATGAAATGAAATGTAATGATTTGTTTGAACACTGCAACAGAAATGTTGGTGTGTAAACCCATGAGGGTTGGGCATCAAACCAAAATAAAGAAATCAATCAATATAAAAACAATTCTGAGGATTTATGAGCAGTATTTGCCGGCTGCAAGTTAAGAAAAAAAGTAATTCTTTATTTTCCAAAATATGTATTTACAGGACAAACACTGCTGTCACTTTGGCATGGAGGTATAAAAAACATATAAAACATTATGTCCACCACTTATAATACTTTATAAACCTTGTTATAAGTTGTCATGCATGATTCTAAACATTTACAAATAGTTGTATAAAGCTTTATGGATGCATTATAATGCCTTATGAATGTGCTTATAATCAGGGGCAGATTTAGTGAGTTTTGCTTTACTTTTCACCCTTTCTCTAACTGGGAATGTTTTGTATTGGTGGTAGTAGAAGAAGTACTCAAAAACTTGTTTTCTGAAGTGAAACAGAGGCATTATCAGCACAATATATTAAAATGTACTTACCGGCTGTTCAAGGTGGAGCTTTCAACAATATAACAATATAATATAATGCTGGAGATTTTAAGGAATAATCATGTATCATATTATAATTGTTATATTTTGTGAGTAAAATCTGAATCTTCAACCTGTAACATTTCTGTCAGGTAAATGTAGTAGTACAATGTTTTCCTCTGAAGTAGAAGTACACAATAAGTAAGGAGTATACAGTTGAGTTGCATATTTTTAAGTGCTTTTGGGTGCTTTTGTAAGCTATTTCAAGGTAGAGAGAGTTAGAATAGTAACATTATTTTTCATATCTAAACATCATAATATATCTGTAGCTGTTTGGGGCCCCTGGCAGTTGCCTACCTTGCCTAATGGTAAAGGCCTGCTTATAATGCATTATAGACCTTTAAATAAAGTGTTACCCCCATTTTATTTTGTCAGGATGCTCTTTGCGCTGAGCTCAACAATCTTGGGATGAATTATGAGAAAGAGTTACTGGAGAAACCTCCGGTAACGTCCAGCGGACAGAAGAGCCACTGCAGTCACACCTTCGTGGATCGAGAACAGTTTCTAAGGTGGGAAGAGTTTTTACATTTGAACCTGTTAAATGTCTCATTCCATTACAATGGACGCTAACCAAAAACTGAATTACCTTTCTGTCTCTGTGAAAGACTGTCCAGACAGGTGCTCCACCTTGAGAGCTCCGTGGCCGGCCTGGCGTCCAGGATCGAGCTGATGATGGAGAAACTGGGATTACAGGAGAAAGGCAACGGAACAGCAAGGAAACCCACTGTGACCAGTAATGATGTGAGTAGTGGAAATAGGCTCAAGATATTCTTAAACCTTGTTTGTATGCATCATTTCTCAGGGTTTCCACATTTTCAAAGACCTGTAATAAAACAGAACAGTGGAGGAGGGATACTCAACTTTGCTTTGCCCAGGGGGGCCACTTTTGCAAAATGACAAGAGGCCAGGGGCCAGTTAATAAACAAAGTTAATAATATTTATCAGATGAAATTAACAAAATTGAAAATGCAATTAACTTGGCACAGATTGACACTATGTCTGTCTGATAAATCTGATATTTTACTGTATTTAATTAGAGGTTCAACGATTAGTTGAAGAGTAGACTAATCGATTAGTCGATCAACAGAAAAATAATCTGCAACTATTTTATTTATTTTTATAGCATCAATAAGGAGGTTGCAATCCTAATCTTGTTGTACTCGTACAACGACAAATCTACTATAAATGAACTATATCTTCTAATTGATTAATCGCTGAAGTCATTTTTCATATAAGAAATGTCAGAAAATCCTGTTTTCAACCTCTCAACCTCTTTTATATCATATTAAACTGAATATCTTCGGGTTTTGGACTAAAGGTAAAGACATCGCCCTGGACTTTGCTAAACTGGGATGGACATTTTTCATTATATTCTGACATTTGATAGAGCAGACCATTAATTAATTAATATAGAAAATACTTGTCTGATTAATTGACAATGAAAAGAATCGTTAGTTGCAGCCTTACATTTAAAAGCTGCAGTTTTTTTTATGAACAAGCTCTATTATGATGTTTTTATCCACTCTGGCACCTTATTCACATTCAAAGTACAAAAATAATTCCTGTGTGATTCAATTTATTTTCATTGTGAATTAGAAAATGCTTGGAGGGCTACAAGACGTCCTATCGAGGGCCAGATTTGGCCCACGGGCCGTAAGTTGAGTATCACTGCTGTATAGTATAGCATAGTATAGTACACTTCACTCCAAATGCTAATTATTGTATGGAAACTACACAGCAACCTTTTTCAATCTCTAACAGTTGGTTATGTACTTTAAACTATGGACACAGTCAATACATTGTTCTGAATTTAAAAATAAATAAGTAAATAAACTTTACAAACACAAATCAGTCTGGCAGTAACTTAAAAAAAAAAGCCATAAACAGTTGTACCATCAGTGTATTCTTAATGCATTTGATTATAAACTCATTTCTGGGTGAAAGACTGAAAAACAATGCGGCAATACAAGTATGTATCAGTTATTATTAGAGAGCCGTGAAATATTAAATGTGCACTTGCCCGGCATTATTCAAACATATCAGATTTAAACTCTATAAAATTAATAAACGTACATGATAGTAAATGAAAATTTCCAGACGTGGAAATGACTAAAAAAATCAAATTCCATACTGCGTAGGAACCCTGTTTTATTCTTATATGAATAGAAAATGTTTCACATTTAATTACCCCTATCCAGAGTGACGACACGGCCTCGGATGGGAGCGTCCTGGTTTGCGTGGACAGAGGGACGAAGGCCGAGATGTCGTCGTCAAGGAGACCAGCAGTTCGCACCGACGACAGCCATTTGTGATTAACCTCTGAGAAACAGAATCATCATCGTTATCTGGAAGTCAGCGGAGGATCAACGGGTCACACGGCAACAAAGCTTCAAAGTGTGTGAAGGATTCTTCAGGTTGAAAACCACAGATCAACAATAAACTACTGACAGTACGGCAATACTCAACACTCTGTTACAGCCACTCGTTTCATGGAAATATGTAAATACTGTATACATGTTTTTGAAATCCCCTGCTTACTAGGTGTGTGCACTAGAGCTAATATAACACACTGATTCAACTTGAAGCTCAGATATGTAGAAGACTACAATGTATGTTGTAGATGAGACCTGAATGTCTACATATTATTAGTGTTGTGTAATATACACTTATTGCAACAGTAGGTTAGAAAAGCTATGCAATATAATCTAATATTATGCAGTGCATATGCCACCTAACATCTGACTAAGTGATGCTTGCTTTGCTTTTTAATGTTGATTACAGTTCTATTACAATTGCTCAAAAACTATCGGGCCCTTGATCTGTTTGCACAGTTTAGTGAGATGTACCTACGAAATAATTACGTTTCTGAAGGAATACATGGTTCAATAATTTTTCATCACCAAAACGTCATTTTGTAACAGAGCAAATGAGCAAATGTGACGAATGACAGCGTCTATAGCCCTCCATTAAAAACATATTTCCATTAAATACAAAATAATTGGATGTAGGAGGCATTATCCCAGTGGACAGGCTGTTTTTTTTGTAATAGTCATCATAATTCAGGTTTCATGCCTCCCAAAATTACTGCAAACAAAAAGGGTAAAAACAAAAAGGTTTTTGAGCAAATGTATAGAAAAAAACATGCCGTCTAGTGTATTTAACATTCAGATGGTACAAACCTCAGAACCTCAGTTTAATAATTGTTAAATGTCATTTACTCCGTCTGGTAGAATTACTGAAAGTTTTAGTGAATTTATGCTTTGCTGTCAGAATTTATTAGTTGTCTAATAAATGTACTGAACGACCAGGTTCAAATGTTCCTTTATTTGAAGTCACTTATTGAGTTTTCCCCATTTAAATGGAAAATTGATTTCATCCTTTATTATTAAAGTTACAATCTCGAAGATTTCCGTTTCGGTCTCTTTGGCGGCACCTGTGGCGATAAGCTGTAATTGCAGATGTGTTTTTGGATCCCAGAGAGCCAAACTGCTTGTGATTTTTCCCGGAAATGTCACCACAGACGCCCAGTTTGTAATACTGTAAAAACAAGCGCTAACATCAGTGGGTCATTGTGTTACCTCATTCTGCGATATAGTGACTTACCAGACATTTATTTAAATGAAAATCTTCGAGATTATTACTTTAAACTTCACTCCTATTGTTCAACTTATATGTATTGTTGTCATAAAAGCAAATTGCAATTACATTCAATATTTTAAGCAACAAATGTATTACATGTCTTAAGCGTGCAGTTTAAGCTGAAACATCACCTGCTTCCTGCTTCGTTCTGAAAATGGCACACAAACTTAAAAACGGGAAAAATCCACAATGAAAAAGAATTTAGATTTGAAATGGAGAGCCTCTGTAAATAACAAAGTTTGAATTTACTGACACATCAATTAAGGCTTATTCATAAATCATATTGCTGAAATTTAATGATGGCATTTCTACCTACAGTATGTACATTATTTCTTAAATTTCATGAAGGTTCGTGATCAAGGTTTATATTTACACTCTCAACCAACATGACCCTGTATTGTTACACAAACATCCCCCCCCTGGTCTAATAAACAAACAAACAAAAACATCATGTTTGTCGGCTAGTACAACAGGAAAAGGAGAGTGAGTTTACAAGGAGTGTCATATACTGTACAGAATGGCACATACGCAAATAAAATCCAAATGGCAGGACGTCGTTGAGAAATCCTCTTGTCACAATTTGCCGGTGAGTTTTTAAAATACTTTACCTGGAATATATGGAAATATTCTGCAAATACTGAGAAAATTCAGAATGCACTAAGAGGCAGAAAGCTGCCTGCTGCTCTGATAAATCAATGGCATATTTAAGAAACCTTTCAGAAAATAAAACCATCCCAGTTTATAGTAAGCCTAAAACATTGGGTAGTTTGTCTTTACAAAGTAAGTGACAAAAGAACAGCATTTTAAAACATGATGCAATATCATTAGGGGCTGGCTTTGGTGCTAAATTAAGTCGCAAAAAATCCCACAGCCATTAGAAAGAAATGACTATAAATGAACTGAGGTTATCAAGAGGAAGGAAGAAAATATTTAAGATATCTTTCCAGGAAACCAGCCCCCAGAATCAGCACACAGTCAGTTACCTTTACAAAGATTGAGGGTTAAGCCGTTTTTTTTTTGTTTGTTTTTTTACAATATTTTCTTTATATAGTGAGCACGTGCTATTTGAGACACAGGATTATAAATGAGTCCAATCTAGGCTACATTAAGGTGTAAACTAAAACCCATCAAAAGTCTGCAAAGAACATGCGGATCACTCCGATACAAAACATGAAAAACCAAATATTTTTTTTGCTTTTAGAGTTGTGTAGGTGACATTTTTCTTTGTACACAAAATTTACCCAAGAGATACCACGTCCCGTTTGAATCTCCTTTAAAGCCACAGTTGTTTATACAAATAGTTTCTTCACATATACTGGAAAGGTAAACTACCGTATCCAGGGCCTCTATTCACAAAGCATTTTTCATTAATATATCAAAATAGGACTGAATTTCTAGCTATGAGCTGAAGCTAAGCCCAGACCAGACCCAGTTTGTAGCACAAGTTCACGGTGACGATCTTACCCCCATATATCTGTACAACACCGTCATCACTGTGTGCCGTTTTACAAACTGACCTATATCACAAAAATGAACTTAATCGATGCATGGAGTTTCGTATTCTGTTGTATAAAATGCCCCAAGTATGACAAGTAAATAAACATTTTGAACAAACACTGAAATATTTCTTTAAAAACATATTGGCAAACAGAGAGCGGCTATTGCTATAGTTTGAAAATTGAATATTAATCCTATAAAGTTTGAGGTTTCCAAGGATTTTAATTCCTGTCATGTTCCAGTGATCTGCTGTATTAGATGGTAATATGATGACTTGTAGTAAGTGTGCTTTTAACTCCCCTAAAATAACATGGCTGTTATGCTTCTATATGTACATTTCATGGTTTTCAGACATTTTTGCTCAAATTTGAATGTGGGAGGGTAACAAGTGGTTTTGAAGGACTACATTTACTTTTTGATGGTTTGGCCCATTGGTCAACTTATTCAGTGTGCGATATGAAGCATCCGTGTCTCGGTTAATACTTGTGCAGTGACTGTTCGGGACCGTTCGATTGCTGGGCCTCTGGTATTGCTTTCTCGAGAACCGCTCATCCGAACTTTCCACATGACACTGCACTTCATTAGGTCCTACACCTGCCATGACATGGTTGCTTCCCCTAGCAATGCTAGAGTACATGTAGCATAAAGTTTGTAGTTCCAAAACGCAGAAATTAGTTATCATTTCTGCACTTATGGTTCTCTCGTCTCGAAGTCAATGGTTTTTTTGAATGTGTTTTTGTTTAGACGTCTGAAATAAGGTCTGTGGTTAACACAAGCTTCAAGAGATTTTAACATTTTGTTCTGCGACATAATATACGTCGGTAAATACCCCGCTGGTGTATTTTGAAGCTTTTACGTGTGTTTAAAAAGGCGGTTGCTAACAAGTGGCTAAATGAGACTACAGAGGTTGTCGAGGA
>JAOVVB010140800.1:1299-12053 GCA_028570985.1 Heterobranchus longifilis
CAAAAATTAAAAAAAAAAAAAAAAAAGGATTTGTACCCTAATGTTCAATGTTGTAATTTCTTTTTTTTTTAAAAACAGATTTTCTAAAATTGGTTCAGGAACGGGTATCAAAGTCAAGGTAACAGTACATTTTTGAACAATACTAAATAGTATAAATAGACTAAATAAAATGTCACAATGAGGAACTCGATTATTGCCTTGCTGTCGACAGACATTCTGCATTATTGCACATTGGTTTGATGAAACAATTTTACTGTGTACAATATACTATTGCCACTTATAAGGCTTAATTATGCTCATCTGCCTCACTGCCCCCTTGATATCGACTTAGTAGCACGCAGATTAAGCCGTGGCTGTCAGTGGCACACTGTACACAATATAGGCAGCGAGGGAGCCCTCGAGAAAGAAGTGGCATGAATTGATCTCAACAGCAATTGGCTCAAAAAGCTCAGTGGAGCTCCGAGGGCTCAGAGTATCAAGACGAGGCCAGAGCTTCCATGTGCACAATTTACAGAAAAACGAAGACGTGAAAGAGGAACAGCAAACTAAAAGTCACGGAGGATGTTTTGATTCTGTTATGTAACATGTTTTACTTGTAAAATGAACAAGTGGGAAGCCACTAGAGACTGCTAGCAAGGAAAACAAGTTTGCCACTTGGCTGAATTACTTCTAAGAAAAAGAAAAATATTGGCCAGCGCACAACAAGACAGTTGTAGATATTTCATGATATGTTCATATGCCTCAGCTGTGATGGAATATCACAAATCTGTATAAACGTTATGAAGTGCAGGAGTTTTAGCCAAAATAATGCTTCGACTTTCCATGACTATCAACAGCATGTTTTCTATAGTTTAATATTTGAGGATGTTTTGAGTTGTTCTCCATAGCTGCATGTAAATTAATTAGCTTTTCCAGTGAAGTCGAGTGAAGTTTTGGCTTTTTCATGGCCGGATAACTTATGATAGAACTGCATCCATAGTCTTGCATAGCAAGATCAATCTCCACAGCGCTGTGGGGGAAAAAAACGCTCTGGCTTGTTTTTCGCTAAGCTAAGCGACGGTGCTCTTGCAAAATAAATAGCAGAGATGGCAGAAGGGGAGGAGAATGCAGCGTGAAATACGCGGTAGGGCCGAGTATCAGTACTTAATACCTTTAAGGTGTCGACCGATATAACCCAGGACTGAGTAGTATCGGAACTTCTCCAGTCAAAGGATTATTTGAATGGTTTTGCTCACAGCCAATCACTGTAAGCATTGTTTGATTTAATGCAACATGTGATTGGCCCGCTACTGCAGCAGCTACAACCCATACAGTCTGTGGTGAAGTCGAGTGTGGTGTATTTTCTGGAGTTGACAGTTCAGATATCAAATGTAAAAGTAATCTATTACTGGTAAAGTACTGGTATTGTAATCTTTTAAACGATATCCAGCCCTAACATCAGCCAATGGCAGGCTTACTATACCCACAGTCTACATCCAGTGAGTCCATCCATAATTGCAGTTAGTGCATATGCATGAGCACACACACACACACAGTTACACACTCATGCACTCACTTGCATAAAACTTTCCACTTTTAATCATAAGCTACCATATGTCTCCTTTCTGTAGATCCCCTGCGGCCACGCTCCCAGCCACACAGCAGAGCTTTTGGGAGTCCACCTGTGATGGTTCTAAATCCAGAAACAACTCGGCGGTTGCGCTAAAAACCTCACCACTCGGTTTCACAGTGGAACAGGCTCCCAAATACATATGCCTTAGTAATTAAACTCTTCCGGCTGCACCGTGCGCTCCTGTTTCTCTGTCCTTTCTGCCCCTCGCAGCCACACAGACAGAAACATAAATGTCCTCCTCTAAAGGACAGAGCAGACTGGCAAGCAGAAGGATGGTCGATCGCACCAAAGCTGTCAGGGATTCCAACACAAACCTTGGACACCTTTACTGTGCAGCACCTGTGCCAGCAGCAATGCACATCTGCCTTGCATCTGCTCATTACAGGTGATTAGCGAAATGATACGGTGTATTCTCCACCTTCTAAATGCTACCCTGCAGTAAAAGTACCTGGTGTCTCACTACATTATAAACAGCACTTACCTAAAACATACCATTTAGAAATTTTGAAGACAAAATACGTGCACAACTCATAAAAAGCAAACATATCTTCTTCTTCTTGTTGCATTTTCATTATGCCTGGCCTCGGTATCCGAACTCCTGGGTGGGCTTAAAAATAACTTATCAGACATTACACCTACATCACAGCAAAGACGACCCAGGCAAACAAACACACGCAAGACTGACTCAATCAGCCCACATACCTACGGAAGATGGCAGAAAACAGCTCCTAGCTTCAGCATTAAAGTTAAAACGTGCTAAGCTCCAAATATTTTATCTTTTACGGTAGAATATACTGCTTGGGCAAGACAGTGACATTTGACGTTTTCTCTTTCCTGTTTTAGAGCTCAGCCACAAGGGGGGCCTGAGACCCTATATTAAAAAAATATAAATGTATATATTTTGTTAGGGGGGTCTTTTCAGGTGGCTAAAATGCATTTTTCTGATGTCCCCGGTACAAACAGTACACAGTGTAGCTACTTCTGTCTGATTCTACATACCAGGGGTGCACAGGGGTCTAATAAAGATAAAAAATAAACTGACTATGCATAACTACCTCATAGAACGCCACTTCAAAACCTCCGAACTATCCCTTTAAGTGACAGGGACGAGAAAGACAAAGCGAGTATGGCAAATATCCAAACATTCAAATGTCAAAGTCAGTACAATTAAATACATTCAGGGCAAAGTGTGGACTATAAGGAGACAAAAGCAACAGTGTTACTCAGGACAGTGAGAATAAACTCCATTAACATAACCATTTACAACAATAACAACAAAATAGAGCGCAGTGTTAAGATATGAACTCATAGGACTCCAAATTGGGAGTCACAGACAACCAATGGCGGGTAATTTGCAAATAATATCAGTAATTGAAGCAATTAACTTTGTTTTGTTGTGGAAAGGAAACCGTTTAGACACTCATGCGTGTAAGATCGCAAGCACACACACACACACACGCGTGCTCTCATTCGCAGACACAAACACAAACATATCTTCACTCGGGTGCGGGATGACGAGGGTAGGTCTGCTCGATTACGGCAAAAATCCTAATCACAATGGTCAATATTGACATAACAATTATCATCCATTCATTGAACTTTTTTTTTTTTTAAAGTGGCTTTTTAACAGTGGAGGATTTTCTTGAAGATTATATATAATTCAACTGAAAAACAAAGAATAAATGTAAAAAAAAAAATTTTTTTAAAAAGAGAAAAATAAATAATATATAGATACATGTATACATTTAAATAATTAATTTACAAATAATAAATTAGACCAAAACCACTGTGCACTGCTACAATGGTTTTGGTCTAATTTATTATTTATATATTACTGAAAACTCCCAAACATAAATTCCAGTCAGTAACTCATGTTATAAATGCAGCACACACTTTTGCCTAAGACTAAACAAGCACATCATTGTGAAATGGAATGCAGCACAATAATCGTTTTATCGCCCTTTAGCCAGTTTTCATAACAGTTTGAAAGTTTCAATCATAATTGAAAATAAAATTTGATTAATCGCCCAGCCCTGGATGAGAGCGCAGCTACAGCTCACATTGTGTATTTTATTTATATTTCTGATACAATACAATGCTTAAATGCTACAACCATCATATGTATAAGGCCACTTATTATTCAGATTAATAATTAACAAACTGTGTGAAAAGGCATCCGAAAAATCAGTGTTGCCTCTCACATTTCCACAGTGTACCAGATGGTGGTCCTCTCACTCCTTTGTTAACACATTTTTCCTTTGTGTTATTTTTGTGTCTGCTATACCTCAGCTCAGTCTACCAACAGACAGATGAGGCCTTGGACACAAAGCAGCCAAAAAGCATCCGCCCCTCTATTTTCCACAATGGCTGCTCAGATAACTAGCTCGCAGTCTTTCATGCAGTGATGCAAATCTCTGCCCAGTCTTCAGACCTAATTTTTCAACGCACCTGCTGAGATGGGAAGGCCTTCTATCACAACAATGCCACACCAGACAGTTTTTGAATGGATTCTGATGCGAGACTGAGAAGTAGTTCTTTAAAAGCCTTAAGTTATGCATATGTTTGTCATGGAGGAGTTGCTAGCTTTCCTAAAATAGCCGGCAGTGACAGCACCACTTTATGCTGCCATTTTCCTGTCGTCTTTTGAGCTACATAGAAAAGAGGGAAAAGTGTAGGAAGTATAATATGCTGCAAATATTATTTATATCTCATGTATACCAGGCATTCTTCCATCTATCATTTACAGACTTTCTAAACCTTTTCAGGCCATTTTTTAAGGTTGTCAAACAATGTTATACTTAATATTCTTTTTAAGAGCATGAATGTCCTCAAATAATACTAGACAGACCGTCAGACAGATGCATAGATAAAGTAGCAACACAGAGAGGCTATAAACTATCAAACAACACTAATTACCTTTATAGTATCATCGTCTAATGATGCAAAACATTGCTGTTGTCTCACAATGAGCGAGATCCTCTCCCGTGGGTGTTAAGTAGAAATTCTCATTGCCGGATACATCCCTGGATGTGAGCAGCTTGTGTAGTGCTACATTACAGACAGTAGGGCAAATGTACTTATGAGTCTCAATATGTTTGTATAACGCTCAATGAAGCTCAGTGGAGTTTCTCAATGGAACAGCTAGCAATGACTGTGTTGCACAGGTCGGTGAGCAAATGAAGAGCCTGGACTTTAGGTCTTAAAATTAGGAATGTTAAAACTGCTTCTTTCCACAGACAGCTGCCGCTTGTACCGCTCGATTCTGGGAAAGTGGTTGCATGTGTCCACGACAATGCACGCAGCATCATGGCTGCACGGCCGGTGCAGGTCCACAGACACGTGTCCGAGCCACCCGGACGGGTGAGCTGGGACTCCTGCTTGTCGGTTAATTGTTAATGATCCGTTAACGAGGGTCGGCTATCGGTCAGAATAATTTCAAGATATATTCCTCAGGTAGCTTGTTTACACAGCATGCGTCTGCCGTTTGACGCCGAATGCCTTCAATTCAATTTCGATTATATTTCATGACACTTTTTTTTTGACCATCTCTTGAGCTCTCCGAATCCTGAGCAGACTGCTGAGAGACGCTGTCTTTAAAGTTTTGGAAAGTTAAAGGAGGTAAGAGGACAGCACCTAATCTGCTGATCAATACGAGGATTTAACTTCATACAAAAGACCGCTCATCTGCATTCACCACGGCAACCGGGGAAGAATCCTGCAGAGGTTCCGGAATACTATCTCTCTTACCCTGTGTTCTTTCCCGGCCCTGCCTTTTCTCCATGTTCACCTTTCGTCTGTTAATCCCCGTCTTTCATGCCAACAGGAATGGGCGGATTAGAGCTGGGAAAGTATTCACACAGCACACAAACCTCTCGCACTCTGGCTATACATCCCCTCTCCAGCCCACACTCTCTTCAGCAATCATCTGCGTGTGTGTGTGTGTGTGTGTGTGTGTGTGTGTGTGCACGTTTGTGTAGGCCTATACAGTATGTGCGCAGAGTATGCTAACCACTATGGGACTTCCATGTAGGTGTGGGATGAGTGTGGGTGGTACAGCGCTTTAACAACACAGTACAATTTACTGCGAACAGTCCATCACTACTTCCTCTAATCCTGTTTAAATTAGCTTCTTCTGGAGAGATGCTCAACACACACATGCACACACACACACTGTATACACAGGCATATCCTTTGTCTTTTTCTCCCTTTTTCTCTCTGTCTCTCTACCACACACACCCACACACACTCCACCACAGCCAAGTCTTTTTAGCAACTTTGGAGAAGGATAAACACACCTGTTTGGAGACCTGTCTGTCTTAGGCACAGTCTAAAATGGAGTTATCTTTTAATCCCGTCAACTCTCCCCTGTCATTCTTGGGCTTCCTTCTTCTGTGGGCATAGTTAAACCAGACCAGCCACAAACACACACACACACACTCAAGCTGCAGTCTCACTCGAGCTGAGCCTTTGTGGGACGGAAACGGCAAAGCAAGCAGTCTTTCACAGATGATGGGCAAAGACTGGCAGCATCTAATGAAATGGTATTAGACGGTCCAATCTGTCCAATCCATTTAGGGCTCGGCATCAGCCTGCATTCCTTCTCACTGCAGATGGTTTGAGATGGATTCATTTTCAGATCTCTTGCAGAGGCAGGCACTGCACAAGAGGAGACCCTCTCTCTCTCTCAGGTCACTTTCACATACTTGATCAAGCACAGGTGCGCACAAATACACATTTATTCCGGGGTTGGAGCGAATGCTATTTCCACCAGCCATTAGTAGTATTAACACTACAAAATGGCAATCTAACATTTTGAGACCTCAAAGCTTTCAGTGGTCTACAGTGAATGATGGGTGCTCTTAAGGCACTTAAATCTGCAGACCCTGACACAAACAAGTGCACATGTCCACACACACAAAGGCCATGCAGTCTTAAGTGCGTCAGCCACACGGCAATAAAAGCAGATACACAACATGGCTCCACCACTCTTAAAACATCCAGAATAAAAAAAAAACATCTAATAAGAGAACCCCATTTAGGTGTAAAGAGCAATATGGTCACCATCACAAAACAAGCATTTGCGGAAAGAGCGACCACAGCGGGACTCAGCTATCATGCCACGGAGAGCAAGACCGTACGTTTCCATTCCAACCACAGACCGCGGTTATTTCTGTTAATTACACAGCTCAGTGAAATCATCTGGTGCAGTCTTAGATGGTTGCGTATCCGTGATCTATAGTATGTGCGCTACGGATCCTCAGTGACCGAGTAAAGGGAAAAGCTCACGCTGCACAGCCCCAAATGATGGTTTTGCATTATGTGTCAAGCCAATGCAAGACAGAGCAACATTTAATTAACATTTCTAATTGTGCCTTGAAGGCTGCCTCGATTTAGTGGCGGCTTCATCTGCGGCTGATTATGTTGCAATGATGAGGTTAATGGTGCTGGATATTTGGCTGCATGGCAAACAGTGTGCATGAGGATGCTGTAGGGTCTGTGTTGCCCCTGGCAACCCCATATTCAGATGTGAATTAATGGGGGCTGTGTTTAAGTGTGTGTTTATTCACATTACAACCTTTGTGTGTATGTGTGTGTGTGTGACCTTGACAAAGCCACACGCTATGTGGTGAACCATGCTTGACTTAATCAGTTTATTCAATGCAGGCTACTTATTGCTTTCCTTCAAGGATTACGTTTTGGAGTCGCTGCCCACGACCTCAACAGCACGTCAGAGTACTCGGAGCACGAGTAAGTCCTGGAGTTGTGCTGCCTGTATTTCTTCTACCAGACTGCCATGCTAGATTGAGTCATATTGTCCCAGGCCAGTAAGTAGCCTGGACTGTCTGTTAGATAAAAACTGACGGCCACTCATTTGGAGCAAATTCAAGTAAAGCCTTCCGCATATAGAGAATCATGGTTTGTGCACCAGTCAAAAGCAAAACACACACAGTTGGAAAGGTACATTTCAGCCCACCACACTCAGCCCATATTATTCTGCCTCACTGAGCTCACTTGACTCTCTGCCAGTGTAACTGTAAAAGTCACCTCCCCTCCCACACCTTCCCGACTTCTGTCTACACTCGTCCTGACTTTGCCTTCCTCGCTCCATCCTTCTCTCCTCAATTCCAGCTTTTCCTCCCCATTTCAAAATAAACACTGTAATCCTGAAATGAACGAGGGGCATAATAGGGGCCCTTGGTTTATTGTTAACAAATCTACAACATAGCAAAGCATTCATTAGGACACAGCGCCAAGCAGCCGTTTACAGTGGTCATCCAGTGGAGGAGATGGAATTGGAAGAGCAAAGATAACAGCTGTAAGATAACAAAGACAAACCTGCTAACACAGAAAGAGTCAGAGAGGCACCCAGAGATGTGAAAGCCATTAACTCTGGTGCTGGCTAGGAGGAATGGGGTCTGTGATGGCCTATTTCTGTAGGCTCTATATCTCATCAGGGGCTCTCACCCCAGACTCCATGTTGTGTGATTTATTTGGCCTCAAAATCCGTTTTTTTTTAATCAAGTGCGTGCGTGCATGTGTAAGCCCAGTTGTACAACCTGCTCCATCTATGTGTTCCATCACCCAAAGACCTGGAGCACGGTTGTCATGGAGATGGGGCACAGGTGCTCCAATGGCTCCCTAGACACTTGTGATGTCATCATGGAAGAGGAAGAGCAAATAGTTCTGCTCTAAATTCCCCTCGCATACAGAACTACTTCATCTTGGCCACAACATTGTTATGACTCAAAACTTAACTTCAGCAAATTTCTGGGTCACCAACCCAGGTCAGGCTATTGAGTGTTCCACAACAGTCCATTATTTAGCTATGCACCGCAGGCCACCTGGTAGGGTATAGCACCCGCATGCAGCCAAAGACTTTATAATGAGACCTAGAGCTGTGACTGTTTTTTGATGACGGTGTTGCTAGGGCTGCTCGATTATGTCAAAAATCATAATCGTGATTATTTTGGTCAATATTGAGATCATGATTATTTAACTTTAAAAACAGTGGAGTTAATTCAACTGAAAAACAGAAATATGTATAAATATAAAAATAAAAAAAAGATTAGATAAATACATGAAAATACATTTATAAATACATGTACATTTAAATAAATATAAAAATATTAAATAAAATAAATTAGATTAAAATAAATATCAATGCATTTCCACAACCTACCGTAAAATAAACATATTCAATATATTAAAAATATTAATCAAAATAAATTACACCAAAATTAATTAGATCAAATATGTAGTGCACTGCCACAACCTACTGAAAACTGCTAAACATATATTCAACATTTTGGTAAACTATATTCAACATATTCTGGTCAGTAAAGCAGAAGCGCTCCACTTCAAAGGAAAGCAGTGTGCTGGATTTATAACACAAGACAAAATGAGAGCATCATTGTAAAACAGAATGCGGCACAAAAATCGTTTTATCTCGATTATCTTGTTTTCATAATCATTGGAAGCCAAAAAATCGTAATTGAAAAATCAAATTTTAGATGGCGCCCAGTCATGTGAACAAAAGGGCCGCTCTTCATCATCCGAGTTTGTAAATGTTGATGGGAGTCGAGGAGGCGGAGGACAGGCCTTGAATCACAAGTGTCAAATGAGTTCATTTAAACCGGCTATTCAATAAAAACATTCAATTAAAAAAAAGACATTGCGCATTAACAAAAAAAACAAAACGTGAAAGAATTTCAGATTTTTTATGCGACTCTTGTGACGACCTCTCTCACCACACATGCACTAACACAACTGAAGAACAGGAAACACGGGGTTAATGTCCGCCTGTCCTCGGGTCTAAACTCTGCGGCAGGAAATGAGTTGCTGTGTCCACCAATCACTTTAGATAATGGAGAGATTTATTAGAACGAGGCTGCTGCTGCTGTGCCAACCCTAATTAATTTCCCTGTGCGTGTGTGAAGGAGAGCGAGAGAAAGAAAGAAAGAAAGAAAAAAAAAAACAGAATTAGGTGTGAATATGTGTGAATGAAAGACTGTATGTGTCCAAATGTAAATATTCCCAAGGAGCTTTCTGGATAACATTTGTCTTGTTGAAAGCAGCAGTTTTCCAAACTTCCATTCGTTGCGAGACAATGTAAAACATGTGGGTTTGGCAAAGCAGAGACCTATAGATCAGACAGCCAGGCCCCGGCCAGATGGCCCTGGCCTCTCGGTCCTCCTCTCTGTCAACCTCATCCCTAATTAGGATGTTTACATTGGGCCGCATGTGTCTGTCTGCAAGTTTAAGAGCTTCCTAAATGAGCAGAGATTAGTGAGGAGTTGAAACTGCAGCGCTGCAGCTTTTACCGAACCCTCAGAACTATGGGAAATGTACGACACAGGCAGCCATATCTGGGCAAATGAGAGTGTTACTCTCTTCACTTGAAAGTCGACTTTTAAGAGTTATTTTAACTTATTTCTATGGCAACATGAATCAATCTCAGATTCAAAAGATTCTTTGGTCCAAGTTATATCCTGTGCTGTGATTCACCACTGCTTCTCTGCTAACATCACCAACAGGCTGATGCAGCTTTAGAAAATAACCAAACCCAACTGTGTCTACCTGAAAAAAAAAATCCTTTATTTATAAAGAAAGAAGACATTTATCAAGATGTGCCAAATAACTCCCTCACACATCCTACCAGTCCCACACCTGCCTGCTACTTTTAGAATAGCTACTCAATGAGAATGACATTGCCTCATCTCATCTCTGCTAAATCACTGCCCTCAATTTCTCCATGGGTGACCAGTTCTTTTCTCCTATCAATCTTAACTTCTGCCACCACTTATTTCTTACCCCTCTATTTTATATCAAAATGTTCTGGATCCCTCTCGGTTTCTCATTTACTTAAACCCCCTTTTCTTTTTCCCCCACACTGCATCTCACTATTTCATTCTCGACTGTTAGTCTGGACAGCCCGGTCGCCAGAATACAATTTTGGCATTGTACGTTTCTGCAAATCATGGATATGTAACATTTGTATGTTTCATACATATCATAAGGGCTGAACGATTTTGAAAAAATATTTAATTGCGATTATTTTGACTGATATTGCAATTGTGATATGATTTGCGATATTTGAGGGAATGATCATTCGCCTTCAACAAATATTGCACCTCTTGCGATT
>JAOVVB010140810.1:0-12053 GCA_028570985.1 Heterobranchus longifilis
ATATCGTGACAGGCCTACTTTCACAGAAACAGCTACGCTCTTTCACTCCATCCCTCTTTTTGTCTTATTTGACACCATTTTTCCTCTTCCTTATGTCTTTTTGTTCACCCTCCCGCACCCTTTGTCTTTGTCTTTTACTCTCTCCTTCACTGCGTCACTCTTTCTCTCACTGCCACTCACTCGCTGGCTTTCTCTCTTCTGCTCTCTGTTAACCGTAAAACCATTTCAAGGTCCTTTGGTCTTAAAACACCAGTCGCTGTCATGCCAGATGCACTGAGATATAGAGTGGATTTTTTTTTTTTTTTTTTTTTTACAGCAGACGAAAAGACAAATGCATATAGCAGCCATGTGACGTACACATACATGTATGTGTGTGATGAGTGGACTTGTACATAGACATGTAAGCTGTCGACATGCAGATACATATGCAGAGACAAAACATGTATCCTGCCAAAATGCACAGAATGTTTTGTCAAGATGTACTTAAAAATAGCCACACTACACATCACTAACCTGTGTGGCACTTGGGAATACTGTAGGAAAAAACACACACACACACACACACACACACACATGCACACACACCACTGCTGCACACAAACACACATACTTTGTCCAAATAATTGTATGCAGCTAACATAATCTTAAGTAATTTGACAGCTGTAGCTTTTTTTTCATACCAACAGATAGAAACAACATCCACATTTGTTAAAGGGTCAGTTCACTAAAATTACAAAAGTAATTAAATAGGTTCATGTAATTTTATTTGCAGTACTGAAAAAACTCAAAAGCAACTTGCCTTTCCAGAAACTACGTTCCATACTTTGGATAATCCACATAATGTACCTAACCTGGGAGCTACTAGCAAAGAAATAGTAATCGTGTGGGTTAAACTAAATTAATAAACGGAGACTGTTTCTGTAAGGATGCCTATTTGTCATTGTGATGGCATGATTCCGATATTATAATAATAAGCAAAAGACTAACGCTAGGTTAACAGCAGTAACAGCAAAAAAGTTAAAATATAAAACTGCGGTGTGCATCGCTTTTAAGTGTCCTCTGGAAACAGTTTCCATTGTGAGCTTCTTGCAGCACTTTTTGTGTCAAATTGATGTTTTTGTGTGTTGTTAAGTTAGTGGAAATAACTTTCTTTGATCAATGTGAAAAAGGTTAACAGCTCCTTAAAATGTCGTCTGTGGGACAGATATGTAACCGAAGGGAACAAATTCAGTCTGATTGTTGAGCTACTTCCATATAGGATTTTCTGTTTCATGCAGAAGTAACTTCTTGCACTTTTTACACCAGATCTTATAACACCACATGTCAGTTGGCCTCAAGTACTTTTGCATACAGTACATTTTGTGCCATAAAATTGGCATGAAGTTTCATGAGTGCATCGCGTCCCAAGTGCTGCAAATTAATATATGATAATAATATGGTAATTATATTATAATCATTACCAGTTAATTTTCTTCATTTTGTAGCAAGAAATTCATTACATGGCACGGGAAGTGATACTTGGCGCCCCAAGGTGCATTTTGTGCACATAATGCATTCCGTGCCATGAAATATACATTTTGCGTTTGAGACATTTTGTGCACGAAATGCAGCGTGAGACATTTGGTGTTCAATATTAAAGCAATGTGACTCGATCTGAGGAGGGCAGTGAGAAAATAGTGACTTTATAAATAAGGGATGAGGAGCAGAGTTTGTGCTTTATTTTATTACATTATCCTTCACTTCAGTGTTCGTCATCACCAGGTCTTCAGACAAAGAGTTGTTGTGTCATGAGTTTCCCATTCACAAGTTAAATGATTTTTATATTATATCCCAGTGCCACATAATCAACTTTAGTCCCTTTTGTCCCTCCACAAATGAGCTCTTTTCTTACATTATTAGGCATAACGTATGTCTGTCCATTCAGCCTCTTCTGCGGTCACTATCATGTGGTGTACATTCACATGATGGTTCTGTTGTTAATCACTACATCCAGTTTTGCTCCTCACTTGCCTTTCTGTCAGAAATTATGACCCAGTTTCTGTGAAGTGGTCAATCAGAGCTCTCCATCAGCACCAGCTGCCAGCCAAACAGCTGACGACTCATTTAAGTCCAGCCGGATACTTTATTATATACATTTTAATTTAATGAATTTTACTCACTTAACATTGCAGTTTTTACAGCAGTTCATTAATTTATGATTCAATAGATTCACATGTTTTGAGTCAAGTGATTCACATGTTTTGTTATTTTAGAGTTATTTTTGGCATAGGTTTATTTTATCAAGTTAATTTAAAACCAATACATAGGCTGGATAAGATTTATGTTTCTAGTAAGACAATACATGAAGATGGCATGTCTTGATAACAGTGAAGGTGTCAATAAAAAAATAAAAAAATAAAGGTCTCATGATTCTTAATTAGAAAAGTTCTGATCATTCAGGAATAGGTGTGGTTTTCAATATTAATAGCTATTTACAGACTGTGTGGTCTAAAACACACAAAAAGCCAAATTCTCCTTCACAATAATTCACTTAATTAAGATCAGTGTAAATGATGGAATAGTGGCATTTGAATGTGCCACACGGCCCCAAATTTGGGCTTTTACAGACAGATTTTTCCCCGGGGTGCATGCCCCCAGACCCCCATAGCTGGCTACTTTTTCTCACTGGCTGGCTACTCCATAACTTGTGGAAAGCCCTGGTCAATATAGCATTGTTAATGACAAATATATTCTAAAAGACGTCAACACTGAAAAAAAGACAAGCCGTTTTCTCATATGAACTCTGAATATGAACAACCAAGTCTCTTGTCGTCCCTTGAATTTGTTTGACAATTTCGGCGTCGGCCCATACTGACAGAAGTTCCTGAATTTGATCGTCTCTTAAACAATTTTGTTGCCCTTTTCTTCACCCTAGGTTGTTTGTTTTCTTCCAGTTTTGCGTCAGATTCATGATAGAAACGTCATCAACGCGCCCACTCGGTTGCTGTGAATTCTCACACATGGGCTCTATCGGACATTACACAGACTTCGTACTAGGGAGCTGACAGGGTAAAAGTCTGTTTAATGTCCGGTCTGAATGATTTGGACATTTGCGTTCTCACATACAGTACAGCTCGTCCAGGTAATGTCAGGGATAGTTAATTCAGATAATTTCAGGGCTGCAGTGCACGTGTGAAAGGGGCTCATTTTGACACCTCGCCTTCATTCTTGGAAGTGTTTCTCAAAACTAAGACATCTGTAAAAGCTAATGTAACAACTGTGGATAATATCATGAATAAAAACCATAACAGTAAAAAGTAAAAAAGTAAAAAGTACTTTCCTGCTCAACCTGCCAGTATTTAGTCCGATATAGAGGACTGCAGATTTTTCCATTTCTCCATTTTTGAAATTTAAACCACACTGAAGTTCACACTAACTCACCTAGACCCTTTTCCCACAACTATTTGGAATTTGTAATGCAAGGACTTCATCCCTCACTGGCTTCCCACCCACCAACAGTGCCAACTGTCTGGAGGTCCTGCAGCCCGGAGCTGAAGCAGGTCTCTGTGGGCTCCGTCGGTGATTGTGCAGGCTGCCACTTTTTTAAAATCTGGGTCAAGTGATAAAAAATGACCAGACTCTGACCAATCAGTGGTCTGCAGTGTTTTAACTCCACCTTCTCGTATCGGCTCAGCTCACTTGAAACCTCGACCAAGGTGGTGCCAAAAAAAGTTCCGGGTACTATCCAAAACTTTTTCCAATGGAAAATTAATAAAAGTCCCAAATGAGTCGACCATACCGTGCAGTGGAAGTACGGAATAACTCACTCGCCTCTGTGGCTCCTTCAAACAAGCCCTTTTTGTAATCAGAGAAATCGCTCTCCAAATTTACTCTGATGAATTCCTAATATCCTCTTCTGTTTATCTCAGCGGTTGATGTGCGTTATTTGTGGCAGACAGTTCTGGCTTGGAGGTGAATTTCTCGGCACATTGTGCTACAGAAGCTACACTGTCAGTGAGGATCGCCGTATTTCATGGTGAAAGTTCCCCCCTGGGATGTCATTACTTTAAACCCTCCTGCAATACATCAATTTCTAATTAACATTTGCATACTAGATCATCGGGGGGGGTGCCTGGGAGAAGGGGAGGGAGGGTGCTGAGGACTCACACGCATACATTTATGCTAATTAATTGAAATAAAATGAGCCCGGAGCTTAAGATGGGTGGAGCAATGGAATGCTTCAACACCCAATGGGAGGGGCAGGCTGTATGCTCGAGTGCTGTCAGCGACGCCCGGTGCATCCAAAATCACCATCACTCTGGAGACCTGAACTAACAAGTGGATGGAGTGTGTGGGATATGCTCCTGTGGTGGAGCATGTTTGTGTGAGTGTATGTTCTATTATGTCCCAGATAGAAGGTGTGCCAGATAAGAGATATTTCTTGCAATCAGGGCTCAGTTACAGCAGCAACAGCATTCATATGAACCAGGCCAATATGCAACTAAGTAGTTTTGGGGTGAGTTTTGGCTTGTTTAGGGTGAGTTGTGCCCAGATTGCAGCATGCAGTATGCAGAAGAAATGATGAGCCCACCAGTCATTTCACAGAAAATGTGTGCCATTTGCTATACGCCCAGACTGCTCTCATTCCCAGGTCGTCAAATATTTGTCACGGCCCTCGGCATCTGATACCGTCTGCATGAGCACCAGGCTTTCAGCTAACAATGTAAACCCATCTGCTTCAAAGATTGTTTATAAAGATGGACGAGGCTTCTGCACTTCCTCCCACTGTACAAAAATGAAGCCAAAATAGCCCGAGTACAGGCGCTGCCATGTTGTAAATTTGGAGCCAGAGACTGTGTGGACTGTACTGTGGTCGGGCGGTATCGAAGTCCCGTCCATACAGTCGCCAAATCAATCGCAAGTCAATCACAGCTGTCAATCATGACGTTTCAGCCCGTTTTTATAGCATGAAATAACTAATTATAACCAAACTTATCAGAACACTTAACACAAACATCAACGTGATAAGAACTGCCTAAAATGACAGAAATCATCTTTGTGAAAATGTATTTGACGTATACTTTGAGTTTTTATTTTGGCCCATGTCCCAACCACTAACATGGAGGGGGGCGGGGCTTATGACCCATACGGCAGCCAGCCACCAGGGGGCGATCAAGATGTTTTGGCTTCACTTTTGGGAAGCTATCAAGCCATCCATCTTTATATACAGTCTATGATCCACGTCAATATTAGACGTTCAGAGCAACTGATGTAGTATAAAGAGCGATAAAGTCCGCATAGGGACGAGGTTGGGTCAAACAAACACATGACTTTCACCTAGGAGAAACCAAAAGTCAACTTTGACTTATTTACATTGGTTACTTAACTTATGTAACAAACATATTGATTTTAACCCAAACCATGATGCTTTCCAAAACTTAGCGAAGTAGTTTTGTTTGAATTCACAACACTATCCATGTCTTTAAAACTGTGACCATGGTGAAGCGTCATAGTTTGACATGTAGGACTAGTGCGTTAAGAAAATGATGCCAAGAGATCCTGATAAAGCATCCGTATGTGACATACTGGGAATGAGAATGGGTATATGCCTATAGGTATAGTATGTAAGCACTTCAAATTTCCTTATATTAATGCTTTGCTCTTTACTTAGTTAATTTACCAAACATTACGCCTAAATGGTGTCATTGTTTCAATGTTGAATTTAAATAATTTTTGCTTGATGTGGGAAATACATTTGTTTTAAACATATATTTATTTCTTTGCTGAATCTGGTTTGGGTTATTTCAGTGACTTAAATGCAGGTATAACATTGAACTGTACTTTGAACTTGTTGCCGTGCAACACGGATGATTGACGGCCCCTACAGGTTGAGCCTGTGTTTAAAATGTCTCCCTCGTCCACCTGCACAGTTGTACGATGTTAGATCAGCAACTCAGGCCAGATTATGTCTGAGATTTCTGCCTCCACCCCATTACAATGGAGGTGAAACATCAGATGTGTATTAAAAGGCCATTGTCAGCTCAATATATCAATATTTATGAACTTGTGTGTGATGTTATGTGTTTGTGCTCTGTCTTCTATTGTGGAAGTGAGGATTTCTATCTGTATTTGCCAGCTTATAGTTTTGAGATGTTTTCTCAATTTATCTTGCAAATGCAATGCAAAAAATGACATCTGAGATATTGTATGTGACACACAGAGTATTAAACAAACCGTTGCCCCCTCGGGCCAATCACCATAATTTAGAAGAGCTGAGCATGTATGCATCATTCCACAAATTGTCATTAAAATCCAGTCAACAGCAATCGGCTGATAAACAGACTGAGGCTGATCCATAATCCCTCCCCTCAGTTTCAACTTGGGAACAATTGTCTACCAGTGCAGCAAGATAATTTAACTGATATTATCTTGAAATAAACACGGAGGATTGGATGTATAGCATCAGTATCTTACTGCTTGTACAATGTGTTGTGTACAGTCAGTAAATGCTACGTTAAAGGCAACGCATGTGTGTGTGTGTGTGTGTGTGTGTGTGTGTGTGTGTGCCGGATGATGCTTGGAGGAGACGACAAGACAAGTGAGGTGTCATGACTTTGCTCCAAGCCAAAGGTCTGCTGAAACAGACGTGCAATGTCTTCCTCAAGTGTTGTTGTTGCCTCATCTGAGTGTAAATTGGAGTTTGGAGCAAAGCGGCTGATAAATTTCTACTTTGTATGCAGATGCGCTAATGCAAGCAATTTGAAGTCTAGAATTGCACTCAAGGCAAACAAATTCTGATGCTGGTTGGCTTATGAAATAAGGAGTTAGAAAAACAACCCAAACTCCTCCAACGATAACAGCAACACAGCTACATATATTAGGGGTGTGAACCACCAAGCTATTTTTTGCAAGTGTCAGTCAGCTTTTATATCACACACACAGCAGCCAGGTGTTGTCAGGTGCAAAAGAAAAAGCTCCCCACCTCGCTAACCCGTTCTTACTCTCAATTAGTCAGAAACAGCAGCTTGGTCAGTGGCCGTCAGTGTCTGAAATGGACGCACAGGGCATCCCTTTATCTTCTGTATGAGACGCACTGCAATCACTATTACTGTGCTTAAAACAGGAAAATGATGCGTGATGGTTTAAAAGACAGATATACACTCACCAGGTGGGCGGGAGGGGAGGTGGACGTTTCGCGTCCCATTTGAAAATAAAAGTTAATGTTGTTATTTTTAAACTCACGTTAGTCACGTGATGTCCAACGTCACAACGTTACTGCATGCGGTATGTGTCGTTACCATGGTTACAGCTGTCTTTGTAACCCGGAAGTAGGAATTTTAATGCAACCCCAGTGTTTTTTCACTAACCATACCAAGTCGTTTTGTTGCCTAAACCTAAGGAAGTGTTAAATGTTGCCTAAACCTACTGAAGTAGTCCTGTTTTACAATGTTAATCACTGCGTTAATGACGTGTTTACAGCCGCGACCGGCACATGTACTTAAAACTGGAGGGGAAAGCATTAAAAAGTGATGCCAAGGGGTTCTGACCAAGCTGCCATTTTTGATGGGTTCAGATATTTCAACTCACGCAAATGAGCGAATTTGCGTCATTCGCATCATTCGCGCTATTGCACCGCCCAATTTGCGTCATTCGTATCCCTCGACCGGAACTCGCGTCTAATCATGAATTTACATTGACTTTATATGTAATTCATTCATGCAAATTAATTTATTCGTGCCTGATGTGAACACGGAGTAACAAATGTGTTGAATGCATTTTCCTCCTCATAAAGCATTTGCAAAGCTGAGTTTTGAAGTATTTTAAATCCTACATTGTGTATATCCATATTTACCAGTCATAGAAAAACAGCTCTATTGCACTACTACAGGTCATGAACTCCACAGGAAACCTTTAAGAGCCAGATATTTTTCTCTGGCGTTGGTGGAGACTAGTCTGTGTACCAGACAAATCTGCAAGCTCATGTTTCATTTGCTCTGGCAGATTCGTCTGGCTCCCCTCCCCTCCAGACAGATTTCCAGATGGCCTGGCCCTGGGCAGACCAATCACAACCGTTTATCTAATATGGGGGCGGGTTTAAGACAATGACTGACAGAGGAGCATCACCATCCAGTTGGTCCATCCGGCACAATGCACTAGGCTCACAAAACTAAACTCAGACTGTCAAACTAGGCAGTGCTGATCAAATATGAATCAAGATTATGTTTCCTGTTTCAAAACGGACCAAGCACCAAACACTTTTGCAGGGCTACGTCACACATTTCATTGCTCTGATTGGTTGTAGGTCGATTAAATTGTCCAGAGGCATTTTGGTCTGCGCCCTTTGGAAATTGAAAATTAATTGAAAGGTTCCAGACTAATTTGCAAATGCGTCAATGCCGTGCTAGGTGGAGACCAAAACGGAACTAAAAGGAGAGTGAACCTACCTGCATCAGGAGCCCAAAAACATGACTCCAAATGAACTGTAATTTTGCGCCGTGTCTGCTGGATGTGTAAATAAATTTATTTTCACTGCAACTAAATTGCAAAAAAAAATCAATAATTACTGTTTAAATCAGAGCATAATCTCATCCCTAATAAACACACTCTGCTGATACCCAGAACTTTGATTGGTATTGCTCTTAACAAAGTGGGCAAACAAAATATACTGACTTTTAATAACATTATGACATTCAGCCAAACATTTAAATGAATGTCCAAAAACTGAGAGAGACAAATCATATGCTAATGTTTCCTGGCAACAACATCTACTGCATGTGATTAAAGAAAAACTTCCTTGGGTTCTGCTACACATCAGAAATAGTCCCTATTGCCCCGAGTGTCATTGACCTCTGGCTGCTGCGTACTATCAATCATTTTAACAAGGCAGCCATATTGGAGGTCAAGATATTAACATTATTATTTGGCCATGATTGGCAGCTCACTATGTTTAAGGTCATATGAAACAAGCACAATAAATTTACAAGAATAGTCTCGGTGACAGAGATATGTATTTCTTTGTTTCGCAGGACTGACACATGTGGTTCAAGGACAACAGGACCTTTTTCATAATAACGTTCCTAAAAATGATTCACCCCCTTGTAGTGTGATGAATCTACTCTCCCTTTGGGATGAAATTACATGTTGTGTGTCAAGCTGAGGCAGAGTAATACGCTCTGATTATCAAGCAATGCACCGAATCTTCGACTATCTCCAAGGAATGCTAATCACTCTTCTATTGGATTTTTCTGTGACGCCTGCCATTAATCCTCACCACAGTCTCGTGTGATGAAATTGCGGCACTCTTTTGAACGTAATTAACTCCCATGATCGCTTTTGAACCTCACTGCATTGAGTGCTCTGATCGAGAGAAATTACACCAGGCTATTGCGAGTATTTAATGGACCCACGAGTGTCAATTAATGTAGAGAAGCTTTTCATTGCGCTTTCTTTTCATGTCCACTAGCCCAGGTTTTATTAAAAAGCACTTATCCTGAGCCTCTGCTTTTGAAATGAACAGCCTTCTAAGGCATTACAATAAGCCACGTCCTGTTGTGATTAGCCTGAGGGTGCTAGACCTCCATCGCTGTGACTTTAGACCCAACTCCGCCGCTGGTTTGGATCCGCTGCTTCAGGCAAGGGTTTGGTAGATGTGAACAAGTCGTGTACTTCTATCAAGTTCAACCACCTCTGATAGTCTGGCCCTGAATGAAGAAAAACGGGTCCACATTTCCCAAATATCTTTTGTTGGTCTGTGTTTTAGAAAACATCTGACTTTAACACTGACATCTGACTTTGTTCTTAAGCTAATATGTTAGTTTTCATTCTTAATCTGTATTTATTTTTTTATCATTATAATGTTATTAAGTTAGATTTGACTTGAGGTTACGACGCTGACCACAAACCGCAATGTCCTCCGCAACTTTCTCGAACTCTTGCTCCAAATGTTCTCACTTGATCATTCCCCTCATTCTGAGGCACCCTCAGTTCAAAGTGGTGATGAGTGGTGGTAAAACAACTTGTGACCTGTGGACATCATCAGAAGTCAAAAGTGAAGTTGAAACTACGGCTGACATGGATATAGGGTAGGGCTGAAAAAATGACTATTTGTATGGTTTTCCTCACCGCCAATCACTACAAGCGTTCTTCGATTTAATGCAACATGTGATTGGTCCGCTGCCAAAGCAGCTACAACCCATACAGTCTGTTGTGTGGTGAAGTCGAGCGCGGTGTGTTTCACGCAGTTGGCAGTAGAAAAAAATGGTATGAAATCAAGTACCGGTATCACTTTAAGGGTACTGTTATCGCAATTTTTTAAACGATACCCAGCCATAGTGGAGGGTCAAATGTTTTCCTCTTGTTGTGTTTAATAACTGATCTTAGCTCGTCTAATACCCTTCGTGCCTAGTGCGGTGGTGTGAATGTGTTTGGAGGGAGAGAAGAAGGGACAAGGAATAGTGTTGGGTATTGTTCGAATTTTATCGATTCCGATTCTTATCAATTCCCAGTTTCGATTCCAATAAGGTAAAAAAAAGAGGTCAACTGTTTAGAAAACAAAAAAATATTTATTCTTTTCAGAGCTTACTTTGACTTTTATTGTTTCATTAAAAGAAGTCAATTTAAAGTTAGTTGGATTTGGTTCTAGTCGGTTCTCATTTTTTAGCAGGTACCTGGTTCTCGGCAATTTGCTATCGGTTCTAATCAGTTCTTGGTTTTCAGTTCCCATCCCTACCAAAGAATGACTTCTAACAATGTTTTTGTACAGGAAAACCAGGCCCCCGAAAGCTAATATCTAAACAACAAAGTAAGTCTTGGAAATGGAAGTTCATTCTTGACATTGGTTAACAGCATATGCAACAAAATAATCGTCACTCAAAAGTCCACTCTTTTTCTGAACTTTGATCTCTGATGACAATGGACAGATCCAAAGAAGGCTGGTACGTGGACCTTTTGATTTAAGATTAGTTTGTCACACAACAAAATATGTTGTTGCACTGCTTTAGAGGAAACCTATGTTGACTGTTCTTAGGGAAAGGGAAGTCCATCACTTTGTACGCCCATACATTCACCTCAACTTCCTCTCTGTAACTTTTTGCTTGGTTTCAAGAATGCCCCACAACTTCCTGCTTTGGTACTGCACGTAAACACGGGAGGTTGTAAGCTGTTGGGTAAAACAGCCAATGTCCTTGTTTTTCTGGACAGCCTTGTTCGAGACACTGTGGCTTCAGAAATATCAAAAAATGGATGAGTTGAGGGCGAAGTGAAGAAATGGGACACAGCATAAGGTTGTCCTACAACGGGTCCACTCATTAACCTCCGAATGACAGTCAGCTGTAGTGAACCTATAGACGAGACATTTCACGTCTGCAAACGTGCCGTCGAGTTCATGTATTGTGTCTGTTTTTATTTATGGCTTCGGTGATGAGCACTGACATCTCAGCATCTGGCTGAACAATTATTCCCGCAATACCCAGGGGAGCACGAGATTATGTCTCCTCCCCCCATGAGCACTGTGGCACACAGCTCTCTAATTCAGTGTCTCCAGGGGGAACCAAGGTGCTGGAAACACAGCGTGGCAGCAGATTGTGCTAAATGACAGGTTGGTGGATGGTGGCTTTTGGCAGAAATATATATATATTTCTGTCTTGGTTTTTATAAGAAAAGTTTATTAAAGAATCCCCTCTTTGGTGTCAGTCTTTATTGGAATCGATTTTAGTCTGTCTCAGTTCTGTAGTGTTACATCCTCTCACTTCTGGGACATTACCCAGGATTAACCACAAGCAGTGTGGTCACCATGCACTTCTAAGCAATTAGGGGTGAAAGTGTTAATTAAGGTCAGGCTCAAAAGCTGCTCGAAGGCACCTGTCAATTAAGGAGAGAGTGTTACTGCTTTGCTTTTCCAGCCCAGATTTCTGTTGCCAGGTACCTGCAGACCTGTGCAAATCCTTTTGTGTTACCTCAAGGCAAATCAACTCCTCTGACTGAAGCCACAGAGTTTATATGCTGCACAGACTAAAGACTCAAAATAAGATCAACCAAATACCAGCTGGAGTGAAGATGGATGTCCTCCATAATAT
>JAOVVB010140821.1:0-12052 GCA_028570985.1 Heterobranchus longifilis
CACACACACACACACACACACACACACACACACACACACACACACACACACACACACACACACACACACCTTCTCTCAGGCATATAGTGATAATTAGAGATGCTCACTCAGCAGGACTGTTTTCATGTTCTCTGTCCCATCTGAGCTGTCATGTCTCACCACCTCTCTCTTCCCTTCCTCCATCCCTGCTTTTCCATCTCTCTCTCTCTCCAGTTCTCTCCACTCCGTCTCTCCCTAAGGTGTCTCCTCCCTCCCTTCTGTTGGTCTCTCTCTGTCCCCGTTATCACACAGCCCACTCTGTTCCCTCAGGTGTCTCTCCACATCAACTCATATCTCCCTGTCCTCAACTTTTAGTACTTAAATGTGTTTTTCTACATCACCAGTGCCATTCATGTGTTCCTCTCCTTTCCTCTCTGTTTCTCAGCTTCCTCCTTCCTTGAGTTGTCCTTCACTTTCTGTAATGTCTCTAGATTTTTCATTTATCATAATTTTTTCACCCCACCCTCCTTTGCATTTACACTATTTGAAAGGACTGCATTTTTATGTGTCAATTTATATTCATTAGCTTGAAAAATGTCAGAGTCCTCAAAGACTGATGTACATTGCTGCTGGTGAGTGTGGAGTGGACATGTGGAGTTTGGAAAGTTCAGATGGAACTTCAGTCAGTGATGAAATCCAATGAAGTGCTCAATATCATACTTTTTTTGGAGTGATTTTTTTTTTCATCATCAAAATCCCCAAACCTATATTATGCTAATGTGCTCCAGTTTGCACAATGTTATTTGAAGTCTGCCATTTTCCTCCTCAACATTTTTTCCCCAGAGATGAAAAAACAACAACCCAGTATTCTTATTAATCACATCCATATTAGGTGATTCTGTATCAATGCTAACACAGAGAGTATGCATATGTTTTATGTTTGGTGGCAGCAGAAGTTTCATCACTTACTAATAATGTTTACCTTTTTATTAACCACAATATTTCTCTAACATACACCTACCTAGTTTCCATGTGCAGATATTGTAGAAAGAGAATTTTAAAAACGTCAGCATTGAATGTAATCCAAGGTTTTACAGAATTGTCCAAAACTGCCTTTTTTGTCTTGCAATAAGGTTGCAAACAAACTTCCAAATAGCTTCTCTTTTGATAGAGCATCAGCTCAGCTGTAAAAGTGTTTTGCATAGATGTAACCTTCTCAGTGATCCCATAGTGTGCAGTCATGCTGACCTACACAAATTAAACCTCCTGCAGTAAATGAGAATGGGAATAATAAAACCACAGAGTGGGAGAAGAAGAGACAGAAGGAGAGAGGGAGAAAAGAAAATAAGAGTGAAAAAAAGTGTTTTTTCAAAGAAAATGGTTAAAATGAGAGAAACAGACAAGTTGGGAAGATGGAATACATTTTATGAGACATAGCATGTTTTTAGTTATTATGCCAGCTGATTCTTTACTGTATTAATTGTGAGACACTACAGGCAAAAACTTATTTTTTCATGCACTTGTCAATTTGGAGATTTGGGGCTATTTTGCTTCCATAACATGTCTTCTTTCAGACTAGTGGAAAGAAAACACATTTAGGTGTTTATTTTACTACACTTTGTCTATTTGCATATGTCGATTTCTCCTAAATTCACCAAAAGTTAGTATTACATAATGCCTAATTTGCATATTCAAACATACAATTTCAGAAAACTTGTAACACAAAGAAATAATTGTCTTAATGTAAATAATCAGCTGGGGAATGTTTTTTGGTGGTATCTTTTATTTTTTACTCTATTCACCACAAAATGTATGGATGTTTTTGTTTCTCAAAATGAAATATCCACTTCAGTAGCACTGACATACACCAAACTTTGCAGTTTAATTCCTATCTGTGCTATCTATATTCTGACGTTTTTTCCAGAGGGGTTTATATGTCATTCAGCCTGATTTATAGAACATTGTATTCATAAAAACATGGCTTTAAAAAAAAAAAAGTTTTTAACTGTTGACATTATTTTCTGATTCCTGGACTGATAAAAAGAGATATCCAAAATTCCCATGTAAAAACCTTTGACTCTAATATGTCAACAAAATGAAACAATAATTTTCAACCTGGCTTCATCCAATTCTGGAAATTAAGAAAACTTGTAATACAAAAAAAAAGTTTCTTAATGTAAGTAATCAATTGGGGAAGTTTCATAGTGATATCTATTAGTTAAAATGTTTAACCTGTAGTGTCTCCCATTAAAACAGAAACACAGAGGAGTTACAGATGTTACATAGAACAAGAAGAGTGTAAAAGATACTGTAACTGTGAGATCGAAACAAGAGTTCAGGGAAGGAAATAGAAGCTGAGAAGTCAGAGAGAGGAGGAATCTCTGCATGCGACAAAGAAAAACATAGAGAAGGATTAAATTACACACAACTGAGAAGGTCATGTGAATAAAGAGGTTTTTGAAGAACCTCCATGCGGCTACAGACCGACTCTATAAATATAACTATTCAAACAGCAGCAGACTTTTTTCGCTCCATTAAATCTTTCACGCTTTCCTTCTGCTGCTTGAGTCAGAAAACAAGTTTAATGAGTCAGCTGACGAGTGGTGTGAGCGGCTGATGTAGTCTCCTCTGGAAACTCATCTGTATCCATGGCAACACATGTCCCTATAGTTTCAGCATCACTGTAATTCTTTGTCTCCCTGGTAACACGCGACAAATCAGCATGTCAGCAGGATGCCTAAACTTGCCTCCATTGAAGCCGTTTCCATAGTAACTACAGTACCAGTCGCTGCTGTATGGTAGTTGTTTCCATTGCTCTCTCTAATGGCCATAGTAACACAGCTAGATTATTATGGAGGCTGTATTGGTTTTATGAATTTTACCGTTAAACATCTGGAAATATTTAACGTGAAGATGATGTTGTGATGATGACACAACAGTGCAGATTCTCATTTATAATGTGTGTTCACTGTAAACGCCATCACATAATTAAATACTAAATGCACACTTTGATGCAGTAATGATAACCAATGACGCACATCCACATTAAATTTTCATGCAGAAATGTTGCAGCCATATATTGCCTTACTGTGGACCAAATACACTTTGACTAACAAATGTAAAGCACATTTAGGTTAAGTGGCATTGTCAGCTTTTCTTTCTTCTTAACTGCGTGTGCGTGTGTGTGCGTGTGCGTGTGCGTGTGCGTGTGCGTGTGCGTGTGCGTGTGCGTGTGCGTGTGTGTATCCAGGTACCTCCTGTACCTCCAGCTGAAGAGAGATATCTACCACGGTCGTCTCCTCTGTCCTTTTGTTGAAGCTGCATATCTGGGAGCCTGCATCATACAGGGTGAGGCACCCAATGGATTTAGTTTAAATCTGTTGACAGTGAACCTACTGGTGATTTAGCATGTTACAGTTGAATTCCTACTGACAATTATTAGCCTATATTTTATTTTTAAGGTGTAGCATAAACATGCATGAGCAGATTAATTTTAATCCAGTTTATCGGTCTGTGTGTTCAGTAATTGAACAGGAAGGCACTGTAGATTTTTAGGGGCCTGTCATATTAAACTGACCCTACCTGCTAATCCTTTGTAAATGTAGGTATTGCTTTGTTTTATTTATATATATTTATTTATTTATATGCATGCATACTTATGTGTTTCAGAGTTAGCTAGTAGGCAATGCAGTTTAGAATGAGTGGTAAATATCTGATTATGTTAATCCAACCAATGCTATAGTTATTTTCTAAGGTAAGCCTATATTGTGTTAATTTTGTGAAATGTAATTTGAAATCTTCCAAGTTTACACTAATGTTACATCATTGTGAAACAGCAATTTGATCATGTGTCAGGTCTGATATGTTGATCATATTTAATTTGATCTCTTTCACTCTAAGCAGGTTATATATGAGCAAGCTGACGTTAGCGTTGTCAGTTGGTTCAGTTAGTTGCACAATAGTTACACCTGCCAGTTACTGGGTTTAAGTCTTTTGTAACAACTAATTTCTATGTAAGAACACTTATGATATAACTAGGTTATGTCTGAAGGAAGAGCTCCATTTGTCTGGTCTTTACCTCATTAACTGCCTACATTTTGAGTCTTCAGACTGGTGTTACATTTTAAAACAAAGATGTGTATGGACCACTTGAAAAGGAAACACGATTTTTTTTTTCTTCAGTTAAGAAACAGTTTAATGTTGGATCACAGTGTGGAGCCACTTGCTTTAATATGGATTAAGAGTGGAATTAGCTGAGCTGTATCATAAATAAATGAACTCCTCTGATTGGCTCATGTCCCCAGAGAGCAGAGTGTGACTGGCTCAGTTATCTCGAGCCACAGTGTCTGCAGCGTATCATTGGCTGCTCTGATTAACGAGGGCAGGTCCCTGTCCCACTTTGTCAGGGTGTTGATTACAGTGCGAGAATAGGTTGAGGATTACTGTTTAATTAAACTCCAGGCAAGTTTCTGACTTAACCTTTATTATGACTGCTAATTAAGAACGGATTTAAAAGAGAAATTGGTGTCTGTTAGGGCTTTGTACTGGATTCAATAAGGGATATATTTATCTATCAGGGTTATCAGCTGCTTATGAGCATATTCTCCTGTGGAAATAAAAAATAATATCATGAAAAAAAGTTCTCTCTTTAAGCTTTTGTCTGAGCTTGAGCAACCAGCAAAGTTGCTGATGACACAAATCTGAAGGGAACGGAGAATCCCAAAACAGAGAAAAATCTTGATTAATTGAAGTAATACGGGGGCACATTTAACAACAGCAAAACTATATCAAAACATCTGTTTACAAACTCCCATTTATCCAGTCATATTATACAAACATGCATTTTCGCTAAAACCTTAAACACTTCTACACAAACAGTCTACCGCTTGCACAGGCGCGCTATTCGTCCGAGTGCATAGCGAGTCATTTTGCAAATGTTTTGATATAGTTTTGCTGTTGTTAAACATAGCCCACTATTACTTGAATTCCTCATTCACTGTGGAGGCATGCAAGAAAAACGTTTTCTTCACAAATTCAAGGTAACACAGGTAGACCCGTCACGATAACTGATTTTGTTGGGCAATATATTGTCCCAGAAATAATTGCGCTAAATGATATTATTGTCATTTTAAGACCATTTTATGCCACTGATGTAATGATAATATAATAGCATAATGATGCAAGCACACCCTTTCAAAGACCACTGAACTTTTTTTATTCTTAAGAATATTCAGACATTTGAATTGGAATCTGAAAATTAGCTGGTTTAGCTGCTTTGGAAAAACGCTTAGGCGCTACATCCATGTCTTATAATGGTAGAGGAAATCCTGCTGTTTATTCTGGCATCATGGTTTACACGCATGTAAACACAACAGGCAATACCGTACGATATATGGAGATGACCTCGATCATTTGTGTGGACCTCCATAAGTCGATATTTATGTCTTTTGAATCAAATTTTAAAGAGCGGTATCAATGTTCTCATCTAAATCTCCACCATAAGGCAAATAAATGTATTTCCCAAAATGTTATGTTATGGACTGCATTCATATAGCATGTTGAATTGCTATAGACCATTGTCACACTGATTTCACCCTCTGTCTTCAGCCGAGCTCGGGGACTACGACCCAGAGGAGCACCCCTCAGACTACATCAGAGACTTCAAGCTGTTTCCGAAACAATCCCTCAAACTGGAGAGGAAGATTATGGAAATACACAAGAACGAGCTCAGGTAAAACAGATGTGTGTTTGCATGTGCTTGTGTGTGTGTGTGTGTGTCTGGTGGGGTTGTTATCTGGAGCTGCGTCTTTGTTATCTAGTTTACTGTTTGATTTTGATGACAGGCGTGGATGCTTACTCCTGTGATCTGTGTTTTCAAAACAGGGAGCCAATTTTCTACTGCAGACAATAAAGCGCTTTCTGTTGTTCTGGCTCAGGACAAAATTTGATGATACCTAGAGATCTGTGCTGCATTGCATTGCAGAAGTCATTTCAGTTGAAAGTAAATAAAAACTGAGATTAACTCACAGAGGAATGTGCATGAATTATTTATTTCCAGCTTAGTTTGGACACTTTGCTTGCTACTACAGGATTCTCAGAATTTACATTTTGATGAAAATCAACCTTACAGAATGGATGGCGTAAACCGAGCTGGGTGTACGTGATCAGAGGCCCTGCTTTTGGGTCCCCTGAAAACTCAGACACAATCTATAAATAATCTATAAATCTGGCATGTTCTGTCCTTGTTTGAGGAGAGGAGTTGGATATGGAATAAAAAGCAATATGTGGGGAAAAGCTGCATTAAAAGAAGAGATTAATGCATGCAGAGGTTGCTGCATAAATATAATGATGAAAGTGAGTAACTGATGCCATGTCTTACTCTGCACTCTGCATGGGACAGAATAAAATCACATGATAGACAGTAATAAACCCCGTCCCTCGGGATGTTTATTTGTATCATCGCTGCAGCTCATGAGTGATGATGTTAGGTTTGTGACCGTCATACTTACAGCGATTATAGAAACATCAAAGACAAATCCTTAATTTCCCTCAGCACAGAGGCAGATGCCCTGTGTCTGCCCCGATGGGTCTGACGGACGGGATTAGCAGCATGTAGATTAACTGAGCCATAGAAAGACACTTCAGGTGATTTACACTGTGTTTGTCTGTATATTTCCAAGCAGTTCTTTAACAGGATTAATATTTAGCTACTCTATGTGCATACAGACAGATGTATGTGTGTGCAATTATAATGTTGATTTATTTGTGTGGTGTCAGGATGAGTATCAGCGTACATCACTCAGTTTCTTGACTTTGTTTCAACGCTCTCACTGCAACACTTGGCCTCTGTTTATATGTCTGTTTCTGCAAAACAGATGATCAGAAACTAGACCAAATGTAATCATTTTCTAAAATGGGTTTCTACAGTATGTAACACAATGTCCATCTATGGCATATTATGAACTTTGATTTGACATTGGCAGAGAAAGTGAGGCAGTCATTTTCTCTAGAGGATGGATCATTTGAGGTCAGATATTGATGTTTCTTTCTTATGTGCACACAAAAGCCATATAATTCACAGTTCATAGTTAGTCCATGCTGCTATTGAATGTGCACACAATAGTGAAAAGAATAGATCAACTGTAGACTATAACTGCCATTTTTGACTCATGGAGAATTAATGCAAAAAACAAAACAAAAGACATACCTGTACTGTTTTCATAACCACAAGGGGACATATTCTAACAGCATCAGTGATGAATTATAAATAAACTTCTCCTCTCCTCTCTTTTAGGGGTCAGTGTTCTGCATCTGCAGAGTTGAATATGCTCCAAAGGGCTCACAGCCTCGAGACGTATGGAGTTGACCCTCACCCATGCAAGGTAACATTAGTGGAGAGTCTGGTGCCGTTGTTATTGACAACACTCCTCTGATCAAAGTGATGCCAATCTCTTTCTTAATATTGGGACAATTTTTCTCCATCACCCAAATTATTGTTGCATTTTGCTGATCATAATTTACTGCATCAAGATTTTAATTTAATTTAAATCTCACTGTCTTAGAGGGCCTCTACCTCATGTGTCCACCTTTGTCACAGGCTGTTCACTATCCCTCTCTCTGTATATGCAGTATGTACTGTATGTGCATTTATAAAATATACATAAACATAATTCCTTTAAACATAATTACTTTTATAGCATCATTTACACACAGATTGCCCTAACTTTTAACCCATGTATTAATGGTCAAAGTCGTTGGGGCAGTTGCTCTCATCATGTGATAGTGACATTTCTGGTTACGGTTATAATAGTTATTATTACAGTTTATTGCAGTGACAGTAAATGTTCAGGGTGAGTTCTCTGCTCTGTCATCTCTTAAATACAAAGTTATGTTTTGTATTGTTATTCTGAGAGCCAATAGTGAACAAAACATAATTTTGGCATCATTATTGATTACAAGCTTATTTCAGTTGCAGCCATTTCATTTACAGATGTAAATACTCACCAGAGTTGTTCAGGCAGTTGAAGTACAAATTCTGGCTTCAGTGGAGAGAGTGACTGTGCCAATTACACATATACTCACCCATCCTCTTGCTTGTTTGCCCTTAATTTGCATATTAAATGAACGTCTATACACATGATTAACTTTACCAGCAAACCTGGGTCGGACCGAGACACACAACACTATTCCAGCCAAACAGCAACATCCACGCTGGTACTCGTGCACAGGACAGGGGAGAGGCCATAGACGTATAAAGAGAAATGCAGTAAAAAAGGAGGGTGTATTTTTTTTGGACGGTATTGAGTTCAAATATTAACAATCTTTCTCCAGAATTGATGACTCCACCTTTTAAATACTGTGGCTGCTTGTGCTTTTCTTTTCATGTTTCTCTTGTACCATTGTGATAGATGAAACAGACTGAATGTGATAAAGTGAAATAATATTTCACATCTCGCTATCCGCTCATTCCCCGAACTCTCTGTTCATCCTCCACCCAGCCAGAGGGTGAAATAGGGACACCCTCCCATGGACAGGCATATCAAAGCATGCAGAGCAGATTAACACGATATTAAAATTGGAGAGGATCCCCCTTTATCTCCTCCACTCTTGTCAGTGCGGCTGTTTTGTTTGGTGTGCTGGAAATGTCTGTTATTGTAGCATCAGGCACATGTAGATCTGTGAAGAATCAGAGAAACTGTTGGAAACACAGAGGGGAGAGATACACAGAGGAAAGGAGGTTTACAGATGATAAACAATGATGTGGCAGAGTGACAGGAACATATTGTGTTCTCCTCTGGAGTTGTTATTGGTTTCATTTTGCCTCACTATGTCAAACCTGTATTGTCTGTGCCTTGTTCTTGATGCCAGCTACTGCAAATTACAGGGTTGAAGTTGGAAACAAACAAGTGATTTTGTGTAGGTGCCATTACCATGGAGATTATTGATGGCCCACTTGCCTCCCCGCTGTTAATCCACCTGTATCCCATAATGCTGTGTGCTGCCTCTCACTCTGCATGTGTGCGTGCGTGCGTGCGTGCATGTGTGCGTGTGTTTGCAGGATTTCACTGGCTCCACAGCCTTTCTCGGGTTCACAGCGACAGGTTTTGTGGTCTTCCAGGGAAACAAGAGGAGCCGCCTCCTCAAATGGTACGCATTTGTCCATAATTCTTGATAATAGAATCTGTAAGCATGGCAATTAGCTTCCATCAAATCTAATCATAACACACTCTCACTCTTTGTTTCATCTCAAATGGAGCTGAATATAATATTGAATAGGAGCAATTTAAAATTATGGTCTTTGACTTGAGTTGTCGAGGCAGAACTTTGTTCTCTTTCATGCTGAACAAATTAGTTCCCGTACATGATTCATAAGATGATAACTAAATGTTCATTATCTTGCTTCAATCATTTGCTGAGAACATTTAGCATCATCTGGTGTTTTTATTGGTTGTATATTGTAACTGTTTGGTACACAATATAGTACTCCGGTGCACCTTGTAGTAAAAACCATTTTTTTTAGATCCTTGCTAAAGTAGCAATATCTCTTCATTTACAGCTTTACTTAAATATAAATTAACAGCAAAATATGTGTTGCATATCAAATGCAAAAGTTCTCAGAGTGACCCCTTTTAACGTGGTGTACTTTTATAAATGTTATGTTAGATTTCTATTGCTGATGCATTTAATGTTGCAGCTGGTCGTGGTGGTGCGATTTCTACTACTTTATGTACTGTTGGGTAACAATGCATCATATTTTACAAGATGATTATATGCTTTCATGAAAATCTCAGCTGCTAAGTCAAATTTATTTTTATCATGTAGCCCATCATTAACTCTGAGCATGTAGATATTTTTAAGTCATATTATCGTGGTTCTCTGCAGGGCTGATGTTAGCAAGCTGAAGTTCGAAGGGAAAACCTTTTACGTCATCGGGATTCAGAAAGAGGTGAGTGAAGCGTCTCCTCCTGCATGCTCATTCTCCTCTAAAGGGCAAAATGAAGACTAAAATATACTGTGTATTTTCCTCCATCTTGTTGATGAATTGTGTAGTTGTGTAGTCACCGTCATGCTGCCCTGTTTGATCCTATAACCTTTAACATCTGTGGGGTTCAGTACTTCTTGAAAAAAAAAAGACCATCTGCATTCATTTGGATTCAGTTTTGTGTTTGTTGACCTCCAAGTGTACTGTACATCCTTTATTCTCTTTCCTCATCTGTGTAATGGTTACATCAGATAAATATGCTATGAAGCTCTACTGTTTGTCTACGTAATCCTGTCCACCATCACACACACTGTATATATATATATATATATGTGTGTGTGTGTCGCTGTTTCAGATCTCCTTAACAGGCAGGATTCACTGTAACAGGATGGTGGGTGTGTTACGACTAACCTCCTCACTCACATCATGTGTCGATTGTGGCCCAAATATGAGACTCCTTCACTACATCCATGTTAGGACACGTCCAAATAAATTATATGACATCTTTGAAATGGACACAGACAGCAAATACTGACTTAAACATGTTAAATTACAATTAGTACAGGTTTCTTGCATTTGGGACACATGTTTCATCTGTACACTTGATGTTTGTCATCCAGTCGCTGTGGTAGATTCTGAGCAGCATTTCTGGTGCATTATGCCTCATTAATTTGCATAGCACCTTTATTTTTGCACGAACTACAGCCAGTTGTGTCTCATGTTGCTGTTTGACTCACATTAGGGCTGGGCGATTAATCAAATGTATTTTTAATTACGATTTTGGCTTCCAACGATTATGAAAACAAGATAATCGAGACAAAACGATTATTGTGCCGCATTCTGTTTCACAATGATGCTCTCGTTTTGTCTTGTGTTATAAATTCAGCGCACCCCCTTTCATTTATTGACATGTTGAGTAATATAGCCTTGCACCTACGTGATATAACTCTCCTTCTACTGAATAAATATAGTTCACCAAAATATATTATTTCATATATTTGTTGAGGAGTTTTCAGTAGGTTGTGGCAGTGCACTGTAACATATTTGATCTAATTTCTAATTATTTTTATTTATTATTTTTTATATTATTTATTTAAATCTATATTAATTTATATATTATATACTATTAAATGTATTTATTTATCTATGGTTTTTACATTATTATGTTTTAATTTGTTTTTCACAAAGACAAGTTAAAAAGACAAGTTGTCAATTCAATATTGACCAAAATAATTGTGATTAGGATTTTTGCAATAATCGAGCAGCCCTAACTCACATTAACTCATATTGATTCAGTCAAAGATGCATTAAAAACACTAGAAAATAGTCATTACTGTTAAAGCCAGATTGCTCTTTAATCTACCTATCAGCCAATCAATCAGTCAATCAGTCTCATAACTATTCTCTTCATTACAGAAGCTTAAAGCAGCTCTCTCATCTCTGCTTAACTTTGTTCGTCTGTCTGTCTGTTTGGCAACTCATGAATGGCTGAAGATGCAGTTTTATCTTTGTGTTTCTGTCTCTTCTCTCTGTGTGTAAACATAGTCATCACTGGTGAGTAAATACAAGTAATAATAGTAGCACAAATAATTTGATGCCTCTCCCTACAGTCCTGCCCTCACCTCACTTTATGATTGTAGGAACCTTTTTCATCGTTTACTGTGTCCATTATCTGTTTGTGTTGTTTTGTTTTACTGTATATCACTTTATACAAGCGTGTTCTATGTATGGAAGTCATGGATTCAAACATTTTTTAATGCCATTAGCTCGAGAAAAAGAGCTTTTGTTATCTCCAGATAACAAGATCACGAGAAAACTAAATATCGTTTCATCTTATTACTCATGACAATGTATGTAGTCAGAAATGTCCTAAACTTAAATGCATCGTCAGGAATTATTCATTTCATTTTTTCCAGCAACCCAAAAACCACAATTTAGTGATATTTTCTTTTTAATGTAGAAGGGACACAGGTAACATGTTTTATACTCCTTGTGAATATAATCCAATTAATCTTATTTTCATATATGTGTTTTGTATATACCTTCTGTTAACACCGTATTTTGAAAACCAGACATAGTTACACATGTATC